>PITA01004760.1:0-119316 GCA_004023965.1 Spilogale gracilis
TATGCCACATATCAGGTAAAACCTAAATATCTGTCATTTAACCTTTTATTTTGTATGTATATGAACACTAAGTCTTCATTTATTAAAAATTTTAGCCTACTAAGAACATGTTTTAATTTTTTATTTCTTACATGCAATCATGTGATAGTCTAAATACAAAGCCATTGAAATCAAATCTAACATTTAAATGACAAGTGTGTTGTATATAAGAAAATTTCCATTTTTTTAAAGATTTTATTTATTTATTTGTCAGGCAGAGAGCATGCACACAAGCAGGGGGAACAGCAGGCAGAGGAAGAAGCAGGCCCTCTGCTGAGCAAAGAGCCCAGTGTGGGACATCCCAGGACCCTGGATCATGACATGAGCTGAAGGCAGACGCTTAACCAACTGAGCCACCCAGGCAGCCCTCCATTTCTTTTTAATTACTTGCCAAACATCAAAAATATATTTGAGACTTCCAAGGAAGATGGCAGCATAGGAAGACCCTAAGCTCACTTCATCCCATGAATACAACTAGATAACATCCACATCAATGTAAATAACTGAGAAAAGGACTTGAAGAATGGCAGAATCTCCAAGGCTAAACGTGGAGAAGAGGCCACATCTAATAAGATAGAAATGGAAGAGATGCAGTCAGGAGCTAAACTGACTTACAGACTGTCCATGGGAGGGAAGGACACTGTGACCAAGAGGTGAGTAAAACATACCCTTACACTAGGCACCCAGAGACAGGGAACCCACATGAGTAAGACAAATCCTCATAGCATCTGGTGTGAAAACAAGAGGGGCTGAATTTGCCAGTTTACCCAATCAGAGGGGCTTAATACCTGGAATTTTAAAAATCAGCTGTTTCAGCTTTGGGAGAGCCTGGCCATTAAAGTCCCTCCATTGAAGAGACAGCACAATGAACAGCTCCCCTGAGATAAAGCATAGAAGAAGCAGTTTGAAAAACACCTGAAATATATGGGAGGGGGAATTGTTTTCTAATCTCAGAGACTGGGCTGGAAGGGCAGAGATCCTTGGGAGACTGCTCCAAAAACAAAAAAGCTGGAAGTTGTCATTTTCTTCTCCACTGCTTCCAGCCTAGACAAACACACACCTGTGGGAATGAGCCCAGAGGCAATACTTACTACTCACTTGATAACAGCACCCTGGCCCTGGAGTTTTCCTGTGGACGTGCCTGTTCCAGCTAGTCCTCTACTCCAGGTCCTCTTCCCATAGCAAACCTGCATAAATCTTGCTAACACTGTGTGCCCTGCCCCGTATTCTTTTCAGAACTGCCCCCTCTAATTTGTCTTTGGCTGGAGCCCACCCAAAGCAGTACCATAAGCCTGGCAGGGTGCAAGCAGTCCTGAGAGAGGCCAGCTCTCCAAAGTGCCTCCCTTACTGGGGAAAGGACAAGATAACTACACACACCGGTCTGACTCTGACCCCAGCAGTGGGCTGGGGAAAGTCATCTAGTTTGCTAAAGACCTCACCTGCCAACAGAAGCTACTCAGAGGGCAACTCAGGGAAAGTGCCCTGCAGTTTGGTGCTACCCTGTCTCTGGCAAATGCCTAGTCTGACTCAACTGAAGATCAAAGTGACCCATGACCAGCCCACAAAACAACACAGGGACCAAAACTTGCCCACAACAAGCAAAAAGAGCCATTATATATGACTGCTTTTAAGGTAAACATAGTTCAGCCACAATTATAAGGCACACATAACATACCTAGAAGACAACCCAGAAGGGCCAGGTTCTGATGAGCAGGGGGCATTAAATGATGGGGCACTACAGTACCTCTTCTCCATAAGCCTGCTACTTTCAAGAACAGGAGACATTAACTGAAATTCCTAACAGAATTTTAGACAAAATTAGAAGACAGAGGACTATGTCCCAAATGAAAGAACAAGACAAGATCACAGCAAGAAACCTAAGCAAAACAAATACAGTAATATGCCTAATAGGCAATTTAAAGTAATGATCACAAAGACTCACTGGGCTTGAGAAAAGAGTGGAGGACTTTAGTAGGACTCTTAACAAAGATATGGAAAACAGAAGAAGAACTCAATAACTGAAGTTAAAAATCCACTAGATGGAATAAATAGTAGATAAGAAAAAGAAGACAAGAAATGGAAGAATGGATCAATGACCTGGAGGACAGAGTAATGGAAAGCAATCAAGCTGAACAGGAGAGAGAGAGAAAAAAAATGAAAATAGATTAAAAAAAAAGAAGAAAAAAATAGATTTAAGGAACTTAGTGACACTATCAAGAATAAAACCATTTGCCTTATAGGGATCCCAGAGGGGAAAAAAAGAGAAAAAAAAGGGATAGAATATTATTTGAAGAAATAATAAAGTAACAAAATGGCAATAAATATATACCTATCAATAATTAGTTTGAATGTAAGTGGACTAAATATTGTAATCAAAAGTCACAGGGTGACAGAATGGATATAAAAGCAGACCCACTCATATGCTGCCTATAGAGACTCATTTCAGACCTAAAGACATCTGCAGATTGAAAGTAAAGGGATAGAAAACCATTTATCATGTAAATGGAAGTGAAAAGAAAGCAAGGAAGAAAGTATACTTACATTGGACAAAATAGCTTTTAAGAGTAAGACTGTAACAAGAGACAAAGAAGGACACTATATAATTATAAAGGGAATGCTATACAAGATGATATAACAATTGTAAATAATTATGTACCCAACATGGGAGAACCCAAATGCATAAAGTAGCTAATAACAAATATAAAGAAATTAATCAATAGTAAGTAATACAATAATAGTAGAGAACTTTAATACCCCACTTACATCCAAAACAGAAAATCAACAGCAGCTTTGAATGACACATTGGACCAAATTGCTTTAACAGATATAAAACAGGGAAATATACATTCTTTTCAAGTGCACATAGGACATTCTCCAGAACAGATCACATATTAGAAGCAAGTCTCAAAAAATTCAAAAGACTGAAGTCATACCATGCATCTTTTCCAACCACAATGCTATGAAACTAGAAATTCAACACAAGGAAAAAATCTGGAAATGACACAAACACATGGAGATTAAATAACATGTTAAACAATTAATGGTCCAACCAAGAAATTAAAGAGGAAATAAAAAAAATACATGGAGACAAATGAGAATGAAATCACAGTAGTCCAAAATCTCCAGGATGCACCAACACTGTTCTGAGGAGGACGTTTATAGGCCTACCTCAAAAAAGAAGAAAAACTTCAAATTCTTAAAGAAGCTGGAAAAAGAACAAACAAAATCCAAAATTAATAGGAGGAAAGAAGTAATAAAGATTAGAGCAAAAATAAATGAAATAGAAACAAACAAATAGGTGGCTCCTGGGTGGCTCAGTCGGTTAAGCGACTGCCTTCGGCTCAGGTCATGATCCCAGAGACCCGGGATCGAGCCCCACATCGGGTTCCCTGCTCGGCGGGAAGCCTGCTTCTCCCTCTCTCATTCCCCCTGCTTGTGTTCCCTCTCTAGCTGTGTTTCTCTCTGTCAAATAAATAAAATAAAATCTTTAAAAAAAGAAAAAAAACAGAAACAAAGAAAAGAAAAGATCAAAGAATATTAAACAAAATGTAAAATCAGCAATGAAATCAGAAAAATGATAACTGACACTGCAGAAATACAAAGCAGTATAAGAAAATATTATGAAAAATTATATACCAACAAATTTGACAACCTAGAAAAAATGAGTGAATTCCTAAAAACATACTAACAAAACTAAACCATGAAGAGATAGAAAATGTGAAAGATCCATTACAGCAATGAAATTGAATCATTAGTCAAAAACTCCCCAAAAAGAAAAGTCCAGGACAAGATGGCTTCACAGGTGAATTCTACTAAACATTTAAAGAGTTACTTTCACCACACTTACACATACAACATAGTACTGGAAGTTCTGGCCACAGCAATCAGGTAAGAAAAAGAAACAGAAGGTATCAAATTGGTAAAGAAGTAAAACTTCTATTATTTGCAGATGACATGACACTATACATAGAAAAGTCTAAAGGTTCTACCAAAAAAACTATTAGAACTGATAAACAAATTCACTAAGGTAACAATATAAAGACAAATATACAGAAATCCACTGCATTTCTATGCATGAATAATGAAATAGCAGAAAAAGAAATTGATAAAATAATCCCATTCACAATTACACCAAAAATAATAAAATACCTAGGAATAAATTTAACCAAGGAGGTGAAAGACATGCACTCTGAAACTATAAAAAATGAAAGAAATTGAAGATGACACAAAGAAATGGAAAAATTTTCCATGCTCATGGATTGGAAAAAAAAAATATTGTTAAAATGCTCATACTACCCAAAGAAATCTACAGATATAATGCAATCCCTATCAAAATACCAAAAGCATTTTCATAGAAATAGAACAAATAATTCTAAAATTTGTATGGAACTACAAAAGACCTTGAGTAGCCAAAGCAGTCTTGAAAAAAAAGAATAAAAGTGGTCGTGTCATTATCCCAAATTTCAAGATATACTACAAAGCTGTAGTAATTGAGACACTATAGTACTGGTGTAAAAACAGACACATAAACCAATGAAACAGAGTACAGAGATCAGAAACAAACCCAAAATTAATCTTCAACAAAGGAATCAAGAATATGCAATGAGAAAAGGGGAGTCTCTTCAATAAATGGTATTCGCAAATCTAAGCAGTTATATGCAAAAGAATGAAACTGGACCACTTATTTGGCCATAAACAAAAAATAAACTCAAATGGACTAAAAACCTAGATGTGAGACCTTAAATTATAAAAATTCTAGAAGTAAGCAAAGACAGTAATATCTCTGACATCAGCATAGCAACATTTTTCTAGATATGCCTCC
Organism: Spilogale gracilis; assembly: GCA_004023965.1. Lineage (NCBI taxonomy): Eukaryota > Metazoa > Chordata > Mammalia > Carnivora > Mephitidae > Spilogale > Spilogale gracilis. The sequence goes on from PITA01004760.1 coordinate 4,862, forward strand.
TGAAACACGGGAAACAAAAGCAAACTATTGGGACTATATCAAAATAAAAAAAACTTCTGCACAGCAAAGGAAACAATCAACAAAACAAAAAGACAACCTACTGAATGGGAGGAGATATTTGCAAAAGACATCCCTGATAAAGGGCTAGTATCCAAAATATATAAAGAACTTACACAACTCATCTAAAAAAGAAATAATCCAATTAAAATATGAGCAGAAGACATGACCAGACACTTCTCCAAAGAGGACATACAGATGGCACATGTAAAGATTCTCAACATCACTCATCATTAGGGAAATGGAAATCAAAACCACAATGAGATATAACCTCACACCTGTTGGAATGGCTAAAATAAAAACCACAAGAAACAAGTGATGGTGAGGATGTGGAGAAAAAGGAACCCTTGTGCACTATTGGTGGGAAGGCAAATTAAGTGCAGCTTCTATGGAAACAGTATGGAGGTTCATAAAAAATCAAAAATGAATTACCATACACTCTAGTAATTCTACTCCTGGGTATTTACCCAAATACAAAAACATGAATTCAAAAGGATATATGCATCTATATATTTGTTGCAGAATTATTTATAATAGCCAAATTATGGAAGGAGCCCAAGGGCCCATCAATAGATGAATGAATAAAGAAGATATGGTATGTGTATATACATGTACACAATGGAATATTTTTTAGTCATGAAAAAATAAAATCTTCCCATTTGCAACAACATGGATAGATCTAGAAAGCATAATGTTATGTGAAATAAGTCAGAGAAAGACAAATACTATATGATTTCACTCATATGTGGAATTTAAGAAACAAAATAAATTTAAAAAGAAAAGAGGGGTACTTGGGTGGCTCAACTGGTTAAGCAGATAAGCACCTGTTTTTGGCTTAGTCATGATCCAAGAGTCCTACATGGAGCCCCAGGTAGGCTCCCTGTTCAGTAAGGAGTCTGCTTCTCTCTCTCCACTTCCACTTGTGTTCTTTCTCTCTTGCTCACTCTCTCAAATAAATAAATAATTTCTTGAAAAAACAGAAAGAAAGGAAAACAAACAAATAGACTCAACTATAGAGAACAAACTGTCACCAGGGGAAGTGGGGAATCAGTGAAATAGGTGATAGAGATTAAAAGTATATTTATCATGGGGGCGCCTGGGTGGCTCAGTTGGTTAAGCGACTGCCTAGGGTTCAGGTCACGATCAAGGAAACCCAGGATCAAGCCCCGCATCAGGCTCCCTGCTCGGCGGGAAGCCTGCTTCTCCCTCTCTCACTCCCCCTGCTTGTGTTCCCTCTCTAGCTGTGTTTCTCTCTGTCAAGTAAATAAAATCTTTAAAAAAAATAAAAGAAAAAAGAGTATACTTATCATGATGAGCACTGAGTATTATACAGAATTGTTGAATCCTTACATTATACACCTGAAGCTAAGTAAACACTGTTTGTAAACCATAGTGGAATTAAATTAGAGGCAAACATAAACAACACCACTAGAATGTAAACATGGAATTCATGTAACTACTTGCTTTTGGAAACCCCCCACTAGTACACAGCCATCAAACGGTCAAACAGGAGTCCCTCCTGTGGCCCGGCACTGCTCTTGGCAATGGAGTAAACAAAGTCTCTGCTCTTGCGGATCTTTCCGGGCCCATGAGTAGATAAATTATTGGCAGTTTTGGTACAGTTAGTGAACAAGATAAACTCGTATTTTGTAGTAGAAAGTTTATCATGCTGTTATAGCTAGGGAGGTCAGGGAAGATCTCTAAAGAGAGTGATGTCTAAGTTAAAAGCTGAATAAACATCCTTGTCAAATAAAAAAGTATATTTGAAGTTATAAGCAGCTAAATGAAATAAGTCTTTTAAGGTAGACCAGATACTATAAAAAGTCAGCTCTGGCAATTCAAAAAAAATATGTAAACATTCAACTAAACATCACTAGCAATGTTATTATTTATCATATAAATGGCCAGGAATAGTTGCTTGAAAATTGTTTGAAAAAATTTTGTTTTTTTCTTAAGATTCCTTAGTTGTTATTAGGAGTAAGAGGAATATGTTCAACAAATATGCATCACTAACATCAATATTTCCTCAACATTATAAGCAAACTTGAGAAATGATTGTATAAAGTGAAATATCAGAGATTCTAAAAATATAGTTCAAGGGAGTACCTCAAAAACTAATGATGTACTGTATGGTGACTAACATAGCATAAAAATTAAAAAAAATGATTTTAAGGGTAGTAATTTTGAAACTACCTTCTACCAATGAGCATTTATAAAGGTTAAATCAGATTTTTCATACACTATGCCAAATAAAATATACAACTGTCCCTAAGTAGAATACATGTTTTATCAATAGTCTTCTGTTAGCCAATCACCATTCCAATCCAGCAGATACTCACACTATAGTGTTCTGGAGAATAGAAAAAGAAAGGAAGTCGTTCGATATTATTTTAAAAGGCTATTTTAAGCCTAAAAGTAAGTCTATAGTAAAATGCAACAAAAGGACACACAAAAATTCAATAAAAAATAATCATGATATACCCTTTCTTGTGAGCATAAAATCTTTGATTGAAAAATCTTATTTAAAAATTCACATATGAGACAAAAAACCGTAAGAGTATATATACCACACATGGAAACATAGATAAATCACAGACACATAATATTTAGTTTAAAAAAAAAAACAGGCACAACAGAGTGATGCTGTATGATTCCATTTTATTTAAGTTTAACAACATGCAAAACTAATTCATGGTGTAGGAAGTCAAGATAATGGTAATAGTGGTGTGGTACTGACTTCAGTGGGACCCCTGTACTGCTTATTTTTTGTTTAGAGGTTAGTTGCATGGGTGTGTATGTTTAAGGCTAGATATTAGAATTTTGGTAAAACTGGGAGTTGAATGAGTATGCACAAAGATAAAATATAAAATTTAAAAGCCTAGAGGCATAAAGTCTCCCGTTAACATACATTGCAGTAATTCAAGATAGCTACACTATCAAGTGCAAATGATGACAGAATATCAAAGAGTGGTAGTAAAGACAGTTATTTAAACGAAGAAAAGAGTGGTTATCTCTTCCCTATATTCACATGGCACACTACCTCTCAGTTCATTCAAATCTTAGCTCAAATGTCTCCTTACCATAGCAACTTTCACTATCATCTTAGTTTAAACATTATATATATATATTATACATATATATATGCAAATTTTTATATATATATAATATATATAGTAGATTCTGCTTTAGTTTTTCTTCATCGCATCTATCACTTCAGTAAATTATATATTTTTTTTCATTTGATCCATGCCTGTCTCCCATTACAGAATACAAACTCAATGATGGCAGGGAAAGTGTTCTTTTTCTTCATCACTATATCCTCAGGACCCAAAACAGTACCATGACCAGTGTAGTGCTCAATAAATATTTACTGAACAAGTGAATGACATTGAAGTGCTGATTGGAGCCATATTAATAGAGAGGTCTATGGATTTATAAGGAAGATAAAGCTTATTCATTAGCAGATGGATGTTGAGGCTTCTAGAGTCTATTCTGAATTTCACATCTTAGCAATTTCCAAAGATAAAATGTTTGAAGACATAAAGTTCAGCCTTTTATTTTACTGTACTACTCATGATTCTGATAACTTATTGCATTTATTATGCCTTGAAAGAATAGCATAGGGTATTAACTCTTTGATGCTAGAAGGTATGAAACAAGTAATCCAACTTTTTCTTTTAAGATTTTATTTATTTATTTGAGACACACAGAGAGAAAGCACAAGCTGGGAGGAGGATCAGAGAGAGAGAGAAGAAGACTTCCTGCTGAGCAGGGAGCCCAACGTGGGGCCCCATCCAGGACCCTGAGATTATGACCTGAGGTAAAGGCAAATGCCCAACCAGAATGAGCCACCCAGGTGCCCCTAAATCCCACTTTTGAAAGTAATTTACAAATACAATTATCGGGGTGCATGAGTGGTTTGTTCCAGTTAGGCTTCTGACTCTTGATGTCAGCTCAGGTCTTGATCTCAGGGTTGTGATTTCAGACCCTGTGCTTGGGCTCCACACTGGGCATGGAGTCTACTAATAAACAAACAAACAAACAAATAAATAATAATTCTCACTTAGCTTTGTATTTTAAAATATAGAGAAAATTACCAGTGTTTATGCAAATAGCAGGAGCCTCTTTATACAAAGTGTCATATGTCAGTTTCATATTTAGCATGTTTCCATGCTCAATGACTTTTCTCAGTCAAGTATGTGAATAGCAATAACTCATAATTTCAACAATTTTGTGAGCATCTAATTTTTGCTAGTTAGTGTAGAAGATAAAATAGAATTTCTACTAATAAGGAATATACATAAAACTGGGAAAAATACCTGTTGACACATGTCAAGATGCAGGGTAGATTTACTTAAATATGATTAATATAAGTTTGGAGAAATAAGCTATATTCATCTAAGAAATAAAAAAAATCATAAAGAAGACAAAAGAGGTAGTTCTGAAGAACAATATTTTCACAGAAAAAAACTGAATGAAATGAGATAGAGTTGTATTTGAGAATCAGAAAGTAAATTCTGGGGCTCCTGGGTGGCTCAGTTGGGTAAGTGACTGTCTTTGGCTCAGGTTATGATCCCAGAGACCCGGGATTGAGTCCCACATCGGGCTCCCTGCTCAGCAGGAAGCCTGCTTCTCCCTCTCTCACTCCCCCTGCTTGTGTTCCCTCTCTGGCTGTGTTTCTCTCTGTCAAATAAATAAAATCTTTAAAAAAAAAGTAAATTCAATTTGAAATAATTTTCTTTTAAGTAAGAATAGAAGCTAGAGAAGGTAATAGGACAAGGTTCCAGACTAGGATGATATATAATGATGCAGAAATGTTAGATTTATCCTATTAGTATGAAAAAAGCTATGCTTTTGCCAGATTGATTATGAATTTTAGAAGGAAGAGATAATATAGAAAGACTATTTGGAATATTCTCAGCTATAATATAATTAAAGAATGCAAAGGTAATAGGGTCTTATTCTTTCCTTGACTGTGATAACCTTTTTAAGTATAGAGGCTATTTATTTTGTAGAACACTACTAAGTTTAAATGTGTTCTATATTTTCTTCTGATCTGATTCAGGGTGTGTATACTTGGCAGAAATATCACAGCATTATGCTGGCTTCCCAACTGCATGCCAACAGATGGTGAACAGTTTCAAATTGTCCCAGTACTGACGAAGTTCACTTTGATTACTTCATTAAGATGGAGACTGTCATACTTTTATATTTTATAAGATAATGAAGTTATTCTTATTTCCCTTTTGTAATCAATTATTTTGTGGAAAGGACACCATATAATTGCATAATATTTTGTCCCTTATCAAAAAAATTTGTTCGTTATTTGGATAAATTTATGTCTTTATATTTTATGTAATGAATTATAACTTTTTAAGAAGGCTGTTTTTATGTTTTAGCTTAAATTGTCCTAGATTTGACCAACAGTAACTGGTTTCTATGTCCTTTTACATGGTATCATGCTTTGAGCACTTTTTTTTTTGAAACACTTTCTCACTTTCTGGAAGAACAAGATGCTTTAGACTCATTTTGTACTTTCATTGTCCAGACCTCAGATCAGACATTATTCCAAGGTGTCCTCATTTATTTAGTGAAAAATTCCATAGGAGAGAGTTATGTGCTAGGTATGATGGTATGCTTATTACCTTTTTGAAGTGCTGCTCCTCCTAGACCATCTTGGTAGACAGAACTAGGCAATACTTTTATATAATATTTTAATAAATATGTACATCTAGGTCTATATTTATTTAACCATCTACTTACCATTTGAAAAACCACAAGTTCATACAGATCTCTAACTCTAGTGCAGAACCACAGAGTACATTTTATTTTCCCTGTTTCTATCTATTGTCTCTGATAGTGAGGCATCTTGCTCATATTGACTTAATATTTTTTCTCATTTAATAAATTATCCATATGCAAAAAACAATCTCCTACCTCCACTGGGGCCCTTCTCCCTTGCACAAATGCTCTTCTCTTCCTAGTCAAGCTCTCACATCCTACACTGCCTTGCACTACCAGATAAAAGACATCTTCTCCCCATCTGGGCTCTGATGCTCTAGAATAGGCTAACCTTTCCAGAAGCTTACTGGCTTTGCAATCTCTCTGTAGATCAAAACCCTGTATAAACACCTTCCTCACTCTGAGCTGAGCCTTTATTATTCTTGGATGCCATCTCTACCTATCTCATGATCTAACATCCTGTCACTGAGCTTTAAGTTTGGTAGAAATAAAAAGGTTTGTTTTTTTTTTTTAATATTTATTTATTTGAGAGGGGGAAGGAGGAGTAGAGAGAGACTCTCAAGCAGATTCTCTGCTGAGTGCAGAGCCTGACATGGGGGATGATCCCACAACCTTGAGATCATGACCTGGGCCAAAATCAAGAGTTGGACGTTTAACTGACTGAGCTACCCAGGCACCCCAGAACTCCTCAGCTCTTGAGACTCCAAAATGATGCATCCGACTTTAAGATGCTATCTCTTAATCCCCTATCTATATAAATTACAGCTCCACGCTATCTTTCTATATCATTAATAACTTTCCTGTAGTATTTTATCTCCTTTCGTAGTCATCAATCTTACTTTCATCATCCTTCCCTAACTTATTCTATGGCAGTGAGCATGCCATAGATTTTGTGGTTGAGTCTTTGTAGTAACTGATGCAATGATATATAATAAGATCTCTCTCCGATTGAAAACAATTGAATATATTATCAAAGAGTTAATTTAACCATGTGCTATATGTAGTTATTTAAGAGTATTAAAGTGAATGCAATCTGGATATAATATATAAGATGAGAATTTGAAAAAATCAATGGTTAGTTACTTACCATAGAGAAAAATGTAAAAAATATTTGTTGTTGTATTGATTGAAAATACATTTCTGTCACAGACACAGAATATAAAATTATAGTCTCAAGGCAAATATTATCAGTTAGTTCCAGAAAACAACTGGAAAATAAGCCAAATGAATGTACATACAAATTTAATTAAATGCTATGAAAATTTCAAAGACACTTTATGTTTTCAATAATAAGTTAAAAATAGAATTTTTAATTGACTGCATGAAATCTTTGGCAGTAAATTTCAAAGGCCATGGTACAGTGGAGTTGTGTTTTAATAAATTTTGACAGAGCACTTTAATTCAATATTCCCATATCATCAGTAAAAATATTTGAGCTCATTATCCAAGTAAAACAGTATAAAACAGTATAACCTAATTACAATGATTAGATATACTAGACTGTAGCTGAAAACAGTAATCTTCTTTAATAAATATGAAAGTTAGATAATATTTGAACTGAAAAAATGATTTTTCTCACAAATTTGTATAATAAGTAAATAAGTTGTTTTAGTGAGAATTCCTGTTTTGAGTTGTGGAAAGAAAAGGTTTTATAACATAAAAAGAAAATCATGTATCAACTATGACCATATTTGTATATTAAGTAGATATAAGACAGAAGTTTTAAGTGATTCTATAAAATTCATATGAATGGCTTTTTGCCGAAGAACTTGAAATGGACTAATATGAAACTCTTTTAGGTGAGATTAGTGCAGAATTTACTCAAGGAATAATTTTCTTCTCTACTGAAACAAAATTCTTTTTGAGTACTTTACCCAATATTCCATGAATAATGAAGTTTTTCATTCTAACTGGTGGAGACAGGGATTACTTCTAACCCTGTATTTTTCCAAACAGAAAGCTTGGGCAATTTTGTGCTTACAGTATTTGTTTCCTGTCTCACAAGGGTCACTGTCCTCATGAGGTTCAATGTATTCTTTCATATATTTCACCAAGGTTTTGGTTGCTTTGCAGGAGGAAGAATAAGTCCCAGATTAAGGCTGTTCTGGTTCAATCTAATAATCTGTTAAGGGGTCAAACTGTTTCCAAGATGGTTCAATATATCCCAGCATAAAGCTCAGTAATATTTGTATAGATTAAAAAATTATCCATCACCAATTTTCTTCCAGCCATGATGGAGGAACAGGGCATTAGTGCTCCCTTAGAGTGCACACCTCTATTCTCTTTGACACTCTGTTCTGCAAAGTCTATGTTCCTTGAACTTCCACGAATTCTAACTTCACATACTCAACTCAAGACTACCGATGTGCTTTGACTAGATTCTGCTTTTCTTTGCTACATGCAGAAAATTCTCTCCCAGCTGTAATCTTTGGCAATAGCAGAACTCAGTCATTTGTTTCTTTTCTTCAGGGGTCCCTGACTAGGCTGCTTGATATCAAACATCTGAAAACAGACACTTTATCTTTGGGGAGTTTAGTTGTTTATTTTGAGAAGGTAAATAGGATGAACATTACTCCATTTTGGTCTCAGGCAGAAATTGTCTCCAGAAATATCTCCATAATCTTGAAATTTCACAAAGCATCATACTAGCCCACTGTATTGATATTATGTTTACTTGACAGGTGAACAGAAAATAATAAGTGTTTTAGATGTTTTAATAAGAGATGTATGAAATAGAGAGTGGGATATAAACCTGGAAAAAAGCAAGAGCATTTTTACCTCAGTAAAGTTTCTGGGAGTTCTGTGATTTTGAGTGTATTCAGATAAATGCACCAAAGACAAGCTTATGAGTCTGCTCACTTACCCTGAAAAAAGAACAGCAATAATTTTAGGTCTTTGGATTTGAGAGGCTAAATATACAATAGTTGTGTGGACTATATTAACCCATCTACAAATTTACCTTTTAGGCTGCCTGTTTCTAGGGGCCTAGAAAGCTCTGTAGTGAATCCAGCCTGCAGCATAACTGCTCTAGTACCTGAACCTTATGATCTAGTAGAAGTGTCAGTGTTACATGAAGTCTCTGGAAAGATCAGTAGGCAAATCATGAAGCCTAAGCTTCCCATCATGAATTGAGCATTGTCTGGCTGAAGCTGCCATAAAACTGGAGCATGTGCAGCAGCAATGTATCACCAAATGAAAATGATTCATAAGAGAATGTGTTCAGACAAACCCAGAAGTGAAAGTAAGTTTCAATGAAAGTTAAGTTGCACAAGCAAATGGCCCAGACTCTTTTGACATTCATTCCTATTGTTTTGCCTCTTCTCTTTCAGTCTATGCTTATGGAATCCAGGGAAGTTCCTTAGGACTAGATGACGAAGGTGGAAGAAATTTAAGTGTGGATTATAGATTACTATACATTATATTCTGCATAATCTGAATAGGTCTCCACTCAAGGATACATCTGAAAAAAAAAAATATGACGATGAACCCTATTTCCACTACCTGAGAGTGTCTACTTAGTGTGAAGTAAGAAATAGCCATCAATACGGATCTCCACCAATTCATAATTGAAATTAGTCATAGTTTGGCTTGATGTCCAAGGCCTTAGAAGTAACAAGATTGGGAAGATGGTGGCAAAGAAAGTCCATGGAAGATATATGTGGATGGACATTTCAGAATGAACACAGCTAAGTGACCAACAAAGTGCATCTACCACAGAGCTTGCAATTATCAAATGGCATTCTGATTATTATTCTTATATTGCTTATGAGTGGAATTATGTCCCCTCAGACTTTAATGCTTAAGTATGGCTACTCTGCCTCCATGTTTGCCAGGATTGCTATATTGTAGATACTGAAGAGCTCACTTTCCATAGCAGTATTCCTAATCTCATCCCTGGCCACTATTAAGGGCTATTGAGCTTCTCAAATACGCTAGCATTTTCATCACTGGTATATTTCTTACTGTTTTTATTGTAGAAGTTGTCCCATAGGCTCTCTGGGGGATCACCTTCGAGGGGTGGTTTCTCAGTTTATATATAAGCAGCTCACTCAAATAGAATGGGTCTTCTGGGAATTTCCAGGAATTTTTCATAAAAATTTCCAAGGAATTTCTAGTATCTATGTTCTTCTCACTGTTGTTTTCAAAATATGGTGCCAGAACCAGCAGCATCAGCAAAATCTGGGTCCTGTTAGAAATACATAGTTTGGCCCCAACCCATGCCTACTGAATCAGAACTCTAGAAAGAGGACCCAGTAATTCATGTTTTAATAAGACCTCTAAATAACTAAAGTTTAAGAATATCTCCTGTAGACCATCATCAAATTCAGGTTTTAAAAAACCATCTCAGAATATTAGACCAGCTTCAAGAACCAAGTGTACTTGAAAAAACATCAAATGTCAAGTTATAGATAAGTACTCCATTGTTCAATGAATTTTCCCCTCTTCAGGTTTCTATTACGCCATCATCCATTGTGTTGTTTCTCTCTCTCTCTCTCTCTCTCTCTCTCTCTCTCTCTCTCTTTCATCATATATATCCCCAATCTTTAGCACTTAGGTTATTATTTTTTTTCCTGTGGCATGATTCTTTTCTACCGGAATGAATGCTAGTTATCCACTTGGATGCACTGACAGGTGGTGGGAGTTTTTCTTAAAAATATTACGCCTCAACTTTTGAGGTACCTGCTATAGGTAAGATTATTGCATGTCTTCAACAAAGATAAAATATTCTCTTGTGAAAAGAAAGAGGTTGTTTCTTTACTGGCTCAGTAAAATATGAGGCTTCAAAGTTCTCAAAGTTAATTCCAGGTATTGGTGTCCCATTGCTTTCCTATCGATGTCCTTATTTTAATGTGGGAAGTATGTCAAAACTATGCATTTATTTATCTTTTACTTCTTCTTTTTGGTGGATTCTTTTCTGATTCTCAGCACAGTCTGCCGTATGGCTACACAAGGTAAAAGTTATTTCCAATGGTTCTACTGATATTCTCTGGGTTTCAGATCATAAATGTCAGTTAGCAATCAATTGCTTTGAGTCTAACCTTTTATTTTCTTTATGGTCTTTAGTCCCATTAATCAGATTTTCTGCCCCAAATGTATGCAATTTCTTGGGTCCCACCATATTAATAACTGTATAACTTTATTTCCTAATGTCTTGCCTTCCACTTCAGCTTTACCCCAAACAACAAGAGAGGAAAGCTTAAGTATGTGTGATGCTACTGTCTGACAGGGGTTATTACTACTCCATTTACCACCAGAATATCACCTTATTGCCACTCTGCACAATACAACTAAAAAATCCTATCCTGAAAGTATATTTCTAGAATATTTTTCAATGTCAGTAAACTTAACTCCATTTTACTAGGAAAAACAAACCAACAAACCTGGAGTAAGAATTCATTGCTAAAGATTTATTTGTAGAGTACAACACCAAGGCAGGCAGAGAATGGAAGAAGCATGGAAGACAGACAAGAGTAAGAAGTGAATTATGATGCATTTCCATGCTGAGCACCCCTTCATGACAAGGCCTGGATAGATACAAAATATTGTTTGGTCATGTGGGACATTTCTAGACCAACTGTATTGGGAAATTGACGTTAGGAATACTTTTTAATGAGAGAAAAGTTGGTAGATCAATATGCTAGCTCTATCTTACCTCCTAAGTTCCATTGCTTGAAGGCCATCCTCCTGGCATTTGAGCAAACTCTAAGGAAACCAGACCCAATGTCCTGCAGTGTGGTGCTCTATCCAAGTTCAGAAGTAGAGGGAGGAACCAGAGACTCCATTCAGATAGCTGATTTGACTAAGGAAGAAGAACTGTATGGGCCAGCTCAGTGATAGCCTCAGTCATCCAGACTGCCTCCACCCTGCGATTCCACAATCTGAACCTGTGAGTATTATGTTAACGCAATAAGGACATTGAGACCTGCTTGGCCATGTGGGTATTTTATACTGGCTCAGTAACACAAGTCATTTCAGATTAAATTTATTAGCCAGAGCTAGTCATATCACCCCACAGAAATTAGGGTACTGGGAGGTATAGAGGAGCTAACAGATTTTTATTGAATGTAAGATATCTCTGTCCCTATGTCAAGTTATGTTGGTTTTCTTGCTCTATCTGATCATATGAGTTCTTCTGTTGTTAAATCTCTATTTTTTAAAAGACCTGTAATGTTTTCTCTTAAAAATTATATATATCCATAAATAGGGGCACCTGGATGGCTCAGTTATTGAGTGTCTGCCTTTAGCTTGGGTCATGACCCCGGAGTCCCAGGATTGAGCCCCATATCAGGCTCCCTGCTTGGCTGGAAACCTGCTGCTTCTCCATCTCTCACCGCCCCTCCCCACCCCCGCTTGTGTTTCCTCTCTAGTTGTGTTTCTCTCTGTCAAATAAATAAATAAAATCTTTTAAAAATTATATGTAGCCATAAATAAAATGTTCTTTAAATCAAATGAAGGTGTTTATGGGAATATACAAAAGAAAAATAACTGTAAATAGCCTGGCCACATAAACAACCCATTCTTAACTTTCATTTTGGTTACTTCTTTCTGTCCTTTATTTTGTTTGTGTAACTATAACATTTTTAGCATTTATATTTTTATCAGATTTTGGTACTAATGTTATGTTGTCCTCATAAAACAGATTAGACAAATATATATTTTTTTTCTATTTGCAGTACTGATGTTATTTCATCCCTAAATATTTGATAGAATTTAGTAAAATTTAAGTTGTGCAGGCCTGGATTATTATTGTAAGGAAAGTTTTTTGTTTGTTTGTCTGTTTTTAACAACAACGTTCACTTTTTTTAATAGACAGACACATTCAAATTTTTCCTTTTTTTTCCTTAGTGAGTTGTTCTAGGAAATGTTCAATTCATCTAAGTAGTTAGAACTTTTTTTCTGTTATCTTAGCATTTTAATGTCAGTAGGATCTGTGATGAAAATTCCTATTTTTATTCCTGATATTGATGAATTGGTTCTCTCAATTTATTGGTAAGTCTAGCTAGAGGTTTGTCAAATTTATTGATCATTTGAAGGAATTGTTGATTGCTAATAGTCTCAAGTGAATTTCTGCTATCATCTTATTCATTTATTTATTTATTTACTTACTTACTTATTCTTTTGGATTATTTTGCTCTTTCTCCCCTAGTTTCTTATGTTTGAGCATTGATGTAGGTAGACTAATGCCTCCTCAAAAATGTCCACATGTTAATCCCCAAAATTAAATGACAAAAGAGACTTTGAAGATGTAATTAAGGTAAGGATCTTGAGATAGGCATATTGTCCAGGATTACCTTGGAGGGCAGAATGCAATCATAAGAGTCCTTAAAAGTGAAAGGCAAAAGAGTCAGAATCAGAGAAAGAGATCGTAGCAGCAGAGGTTAAAGAAATGCCATTGCTGGAAGGAGTCCATGAACCAAAAACTTCAGGAGTTTGGAGAAGTTAGAAAAGGCAAGGAGTCTATTCCTCTGTAGTTTCCAGAAGGTATGCAGCCTTGCTGATGCTTTTTTTTTTTTTTTCAGTTTTATTGTGATATAACTGACATACAGTTCTGTGTAAGTTTAAGGTGTACTGCATAGTAACTTGACATACTTGACATACATTGCAAACTGATTACTACAATAAATTTAGTGAGCATTCATCTCTTCATATAGTTATTTTTTTCCTTGAAATGAGAACTTCTAAGATCTACTCTCCAAGCAACTTTCAAATATACCATACAGCAGTGTTAACTATATATATTATTTTCCCAGAACTTAACTTACAGTTTGTACCTTTTGACCATCTTCATCCAATACCCCCACCTCTGGTAACCACAAATCTGATCTTTTTAAATTTAAGTTTGTTTTTTTATTTTGTTTTGTTTTGTTTTGTTTTTAGATCCACATACAAATGAGATCATATGGTATGTCTTTATTATATGCTAAGGACATCTCGGCTCCTTCCACAGTTTGGCTACTGTGGATATTGCTGCTATGAACATTGGGATGCATGTGCCCCTTCTTTGTACTACATTTGTACTTTTAATTTATTGAGGGACCTCCATATTGTTGTCCATAGTGACTGCACCAATCCAAATTCCCATCAACAGTGCAAGAGGATTCTCTTTCCCTCACTTTCTTGCCAGTATTTATCTCTTCTTTTTGATGATAGTCATTCCAACAGATCTGTTTAATATATTACCATGGGTTTGATTTGCATTTCCCTTATGATTTAGTGATGCCGAACACCTTTTCATGTACCTGTTAGTCATCTGAATGTCTTCTTTGGGAAAATATCTATTCAGGTCCTTTGACCATTTTTTTTTAAGTGGATTATTTTTTTTTTTCTATTGAGTTGTATGCGTTTTCTATATATTTTGGAAAATAAGCCCTTGTGAGGCATATAATTTGAAAATAATTTCTATTCTGTAAGTTTTTTGTTTATTTTGTTGACTTTTTTTTTCTGCATGGAAGTTTTTATTTGATACAATTCCAATTGTTGATTTTTCATTTTGCTGCTTGTGCTTTAGATGTTCTATCCAAATGATCTTTGTCAGGAGCCATCCCAAGGAGTTTTCTTCCTGTGTTTTCTTCTAAGAGTTTTATGGTTTCTTGTTTTACATTTAAGTCTTTAATCCATTTCCAGTTAACCTTTGTGAGTAGTGTAAAATAGGGATCTAGTTTCATTCTTTTACATATGAATATCCACTTTTACCAGAAACAATTATTGAAAATACTGTCTTTTACTCCACTAAGTATTTTTGGCTCTCTCATCAAGTATTAGTTGACCATATATGAATGGATTTATTTCTGAGCTCTTAATTCTGTTCTATTGGCTATGGTTTTATTTTTATGCCCGTGCCATACTGTTTTGATTACTATAGCCTTGTACTATAGCTTTATAGAACAGCTTGAAACCAAGAATTGTGATGCCTTCAGCTTTGTTCTTTCTCAGGATTGCTCTGGCTATTCAGGATCTTTGGTGTATCCATATGAAATTTAGGATTGGTTTTTCTATGTGTTCAGAAATATGTCATTGGAATCTTGATAGAAATTGTATTGAATCTATAAGTGGCTTTAAATAATATGGACATCTTAATATTAATTCATCCAACTCATGAACATGGGATATCTTTCCACTTGCCCATGTCTTCTTCAATTTATTTCACAAATTTTGATATTTATATTTTCAGTGTCATTCAATGCAAAATATTTCCTAATTTCCTATGATTTCATTTGTTATCCAAGAGAAATGTGGTATTTCATTTCCAGATTTAGTCTTTTCCTAGGTATATCAGCGTTATTATTAATTTTTAGCTATTTGTTGCCCAATACATCAGCTGCCAGCCACAAATAGCTGTTAATAACTTGAATTAGTTTGAATTAAAGTATGTGGAAACTGTAAAATCATAACATTTCAAAGATTTACTGTGCAAATCTATACATAACCAAAACATAAATCTCATTAAAATGTTATATAAATTAAATGTAAAAACTATACAATTTTCTATATATTGGGCTAAATAAAATATGTTATTAAATTAAAGTGAATTTTGTCTGTCTCTTTCCTTTTTTCGATATGGCTACTAAGAATTTTAAATATATATGTGACTACATATGTGGCTTGCATAGTCCTTCTATTAGACAGCATTGTCCTAGTCAATTCCCATTGTAATCTTAACTACCTCATTTCCAAATTTGCTTTTTTTCTCACATTCGTCTATCTACTCTTCCTTTACATATTTGACTTTTTCATTATCAGTAACTGCATCATGTCAGAAAGTAAACCTTAAAATACTAAAACTCTGACCACCACCCCCATATTTTAGCTCATCTACTCTAGTATTACAAATCTTGAATTTTATCATTTTCTAATACACTGATCCTACATTTTTAACTTAGTTCCTTGGAGAATCCCTACATTATACTTCATCTATACTTTCCAAGCATGGCATGAACTCAGTTTAAATGCAAACAGCCAAAATTTTAACTCAGCTCAGCAATTATGAGTAACAGTGAAAGACAATATAAAACTGTATTGATTAGTATTATCATAAATTCATGGTCAGGGGTTAAAAAAGGACCTATACCACAATTTATTATGATGATGGCTTTTTTATTCATTTAAATAAAAATTTCATATTTCTCTTCTCAACCTTCCTATTTTAAGTCCTTCTATTGACTGATGGCCTTGTGTCATATTGTAGAGAAGGCATTATACAACTATAAAACTCTCCTTTTTTCACCACCCAAACTGCCGATCTATTTCTAAGCATACCCATAATCTTTGCTTTCACTTTGCTACTATATCTAAAGTTCCCACAGTCCTATGAAAAGATAGATCTAGAACTCAACCTGGGGTTTAGATCCCTTTCTTTTAGATATTTTTTAGAACATTTCCAACAAAGTAAAACCTTGTCTCATATATCATCACCCTTTTGCTTTATAATAGATCATTCCCTTTAGAATACCAAATTACTAAGGGCACCTATCATTAGAAATCACTGCCTCAACACAAAAGCATTTCACAAGATTCCTCAAATTTCTCATCACAGGAAAATTCTGAATTTTTTAAGCCACATCTTCAACCTTCCCATTCCACACTTTCCTCTTACTTTTCTTGGGTTAGACTGATCTGCAACCACTACAAGCTAGATATTCTTTATTAAGATTACTCGTGATTTGTTGCCAATTCCAATGGTAATCTCTTCTTATCTGATGAAAACTGTTTGCAATTCCCTCTTTTATTCTTTTAAGTTTTGTTATTAAAAAAATACACATACTGAAAAGTATACAAAATATACACATACATTTAAATTTTATAAGTTTTATTTATTTATTTAAGTAATTTCTACACCTAACACTGGTCTCAAACTCACAACCCCGAGATCAAGAGTCACATGCTCTTCCAACTGAGCCACTCATGCATCCTGCATCTTAAAATCTTAATGAAGTACAAAATGCATACAAGAAATGCACAAATCACAACAGCAGAGATCATGAATTTTACAAACTGAATGCACTTGTGTAATTAGTATGTTACCAGAATCTCAGAAGAAGTCTTCCCTCTTTAAACCATTATAGCTCCCATTGTTCTGACTTATAAAGTCACAGATTAATGTTGTCTGTTGGAACTTCATGTAACTATAATGAAACTGAATTACTCTTTGTCTTTGATTCTTTTCTTTAACTGAATATTTTTTGTGAGAGTAACCATATTGCTTCTTACAATTATAGTTCATTCTCACTCAGTGCTATAAATTTTTCCATTGTCTGCATATACAACTATTTGCTTATCTATTATTTTTTTCCCATGGATAGTTGTATAATTTTCAGTTTAGTATTAAAACAAAGGTACTAATTTTAGCATTTTTTTACTTGTCTTTTGATAAACATGTGTATATGATTCTGTTAGACATGCCTAAGAATGGGATTACTGGGTCATAGGCTATATATAATTCCTGCCAAACAAATTTCTCATCAGATATGTATGAGAGCTCTGGTTGCTCAGTTTCCTGACTGGCATTGGAATTCTCTATCATTTTGATTTCAGCATTTCTAGTGGGTATGCAAAAGTATCCGATTATAGTTTAATTTTCATTTTCCAGGTGATTAATGATGTTGAATACTTGTTGATGGACTAATTTAGCCTTGTACAATTCCCATCTGATTTTTTTGCTTACCTTCAATAAGACTGTCTTGTGTGAAGTGGTACTCTCTCTTATCTGATGTAAGATATTTACAGTATATATATATTTTGAAATATTTGTATGCTATTTGTTTTTACTGTCTTTATGTTGTATTTTAAGCTAATAATTTGAATACAGTCTAATTTATCAATTTTATTCTTTTGTGCTTGGTACTTTTGTGACATGGTTTAAGAAATCCTTGCCTTCTCAAAAGTTATGGAGATGTTTTATATATTTTCATTTAAAAGCTTGTTTACAAATATATGGATCAATGGAACAGAATAGAGAACTGCGAAATGGACCCACAACTATATGGTCAACTAATCTTCCACAAAGCAAGAAAGAATACCCAGTGGAATACCCAGTGGAAAAAATTCTGCAATATGCAGAATGAAACTGGACCACTTTCTTATATACACAGAAAGATGGATGGAAGACCTAAATGTGAACACATGCAGGAACCTCTTTGACCTCAGCTGGGACAACTTCTTACAAAATATGTCACTGGAGGCAAGGGAAATAAATAAAAGCAAAAATGAACTATTGGGACTTCATCAAGATAAAAAGCTTCTGCATAGCAAAGGAACAACAAAACTGAGAGGCAGCCTACAGAATGGGAGAGTATGTTTACAAATGATGCATCTGATAAAGGGCTAGGATTCAAAATCTATAAAGAATTTATCAAAGTTAACAACCTCTCCCCCAAAAACAATCCAGTTAAGCAATGGGTGGAAAACATCAAAAGACATGTTTCCAAAGAAGACATCCAAATAGCAAACAGACACATGAAGAGGTACTCAATATCACTCATAACCAGGGAAACATAAATTAAAACTACTATGAAATACCACCTCATGTCTATCACAATGGCTAAAATTAACAATGCAACAAACAACAGGTGTTGGTGAGGATGTGAAGAAAGGGGAACCCTCTTGCACTGTTGGTGGGAATGCAAACTGGTGCAGCCACTTTGGAAAATAGTACGGAAGTTCCTCAAAAAGTTAA
Source organism: Spilogale gracilis (assembly GCA_004023965.1). Lineage (NCBI taxonomy): Eukaryota > Metazoa > Chordata > Mammalia > Carnivora > Mephitidae > Spilogale > Spilogale gracilis. Next base: position 23,334 of record PITA01004760.1, read on the forward strand.
AAATAGAAGTTCCCTGTGATCTATCAATTGCACTACTAGGTATTTACCCAAAGGACATAAAAAATGGATTTGAAGGATACATATTGCCCAATGTTTATAACACCATTACCAACAATAGTCATATAAAGATACAATAATTCCTAGAACTGAGGTCCATTCTAAATTGAAAATAATCCCCAGTTCTCCAGCTGAGCGCTCAAACCAGGATCAATGTAGTTTAGAATCCAAAATAAAACAAAGTCCTAATTTAAAAGGCATGAAAATCAAATTTTATGGTAGCCTTTTTGTTTCCACTCACGCTTTGTTTCTTAGTTCTGTTTACACCATTTCTGCTGTGCCGTTGGGATAAAGCTCCATTTCTTGGAAACTAGGTCTATGACTTGTTCCTCTTCACCTATAGATTATATTTGATATCGCTTCTGTTGTACTTCCTCCAAGTCTTGGAACTGAGGAAATAAAGCACACCCATGAGAAGAATATCTGCTACTAGAAAGTGAATGAACTTTTGACTGCATTCAAATTTTACTATGTGTTTTGTTTTGGCCCTTCTGATAAAAATAAAATGAAACAAAACAAAACAAAGCAAATACTACATACAAATAAACACTAGCTTAAATTCTTCAGACTAATTTATTATTAAGGATTGGAGTAAGCTGGAATAAACTACATAAGGAAATCTCATCTTTAGGTGCAGCCACCCTTTCAACAGCATGCTCTCATGGGTTATTTTCACTATGGCTTACAACATTCTTTTTTCTCCTTGCTGACAGGCATCCACCATTTTCTTATTGTTTCCATATCCTTACATCTCCATCCTGCATATTGTTTCAGCTTGCTCTCTCACAGGTTTTACTTTACAAATCATCTTTTTAGTCTCTGTCTCTCTTTTTTTTTTTTTTTAAGATTTTATTTATTTATTCAACAGAGAGAAAAACAGCTAGAGAGGGAACACAAGCAGGGAACACAAGAGTGAGAGATGGAAAAGCAGGCTTCCCGTGGAGCAGAGAGCCTGATGTTGGACTCGATACCCAGTCTCCAGGATCATGACCTGAGCCAAAGGCAGTTGCCTAACCAACTGAGCCACCCAGGCGCTCCTCTGTCTTAATTCAAAATCAAGAAAGTAATAATCTGTTTGTTTAAGCTCTTTTGTGCATCTAGAGAAATGCAAATTCTCTACACGATTAAAAGAACTAACATCTCTGGGTAAGATACCTACCCATGATAAAATCAGATACAGCATGGGAATAAGTAGGGCCATGTATGAAACACTGCTCCATATTGTCCCAAAATCCATAAGGATTTTGATTTGGAAAGCTTCCATGCATGGTGAACTGGGTTTTGTAGGCATCTGAGAACACTGTTTTCCTGTTATCTCAACTTCTTTAAATACCTAAAATTATTTTTCTGGTCTTCCTCTTTGCTTGTTCTATTTCAATATTTCCAATAATTCTTTAACTTTTTCTATTTTCCAATGCTTCTATCATATACTTCTAAACAATTACCATGACAATGTAAGTGCCAAATCTAACCATACCTTTGATCCTACTTAACAGTATTTTCCACTATTGAAACATTGTTAGACTTGATGTTTACAAGATTACTGTGCTGGTATTTTCTCCTGGTTCTCAATCTCCACCCACATCTATTCTTTCATAGGAACCATGTCCTCTGCCATCCTATTGATGTTGACATGTGTGATCTTATCAACAGTCAGAAACTCAACCTACATATGTCTTACTGTGGTTCTGAGAAACATGTTTCAAATATGAGCTTTATCATGAGTTATACAGCTTTATTTCTAATGAAATTATAACAGTTGTCTACCCATGAACTGAATAAAATATTAATAGAAGAAAATAAGCCCAACAACACAAATCATTATAAATTGGGATACAATGATAAATAAACATGGCTCCTGGCTTGAGAGACTTCACATGGGAAGATTGTCAGGTACAGAAAGACATTATTATAAAATATTGTCTAAGTACCAACCAAAAGTATGTTTAGGAAAATGGAGCTCTCTGCATTAAACATTGATGGGAGTTTGTCTTTTGTCACTTTCTGTTCTATCAAAGCTGTCAACTTGGCCACCTATAAGAGGTCATATCAACCTAGATTTATAGAAGTTTTCATCAAACCATGGATTAGATTATGTATTTGGGAAGGTGGAAGGATGAAGTAAGTAAGCCACTTGGAAGGTCAGGAATAATGAGCCATTTGTATTGACTTTGCAAAAGCAAAATTGTTGAGGAAATAAAGACACCCCAAGACAATACTTTGATATTCCAAAGTTTTTGCCCCATTAGAGTAATCAAATACTTATGACAAAGAGAAAAGTTGTTAGATCCTATTGTTTCATGGGCTGAAAAGGAAACTAGCCCAGATCCTGGTGGGACCTAGGTCCTGCAACCAGGAAAAATTTGTATTGGTTCTAATAGAAGTGGAAATATAAATTACTTTAGAGGCTGAACCTCTGGTGTCATGGCCTCAAAAGAATGTCTATAAGAGTTACCTAAAAGATTATATGGAACTTAAGAGCTACGAACTGAAAAGCCCAGGTGAGAGCACATTATGTGGAATATAGTACTGAGAGAGAAACATCTTTAGTGATTTTTTTTCTCTCCTTTAAATCATATTGATCTGTCCTGACAGCTGGAGCTGCAGGATTTAGTTCTAGCATGACTCTGATTTGTTTTCCAAATGTTAGAAGACCACATAAAACAGCAATATTTTGTGTCAGTAAGGAGAAAGCGCAGTAGCGACTGTAATAGAATGACAGATGCTAGGGCTTTTCTCTCTTTGCTCTAAAAGTTTGTGGCACTGTTTGGATTGTATATTTCCCTACGTGGAAGAAATACAGCCTTATAATACATTTTTTTTCTTTTAAGTAGATTTTAAACTTGCAACCTGAAGCTTTTGTACTGGATGCATATGTAAAATTAAATAATTGTGTATGCTATGAATAATGAACTCTGTTATAGAAAGCATCACAGTAATTAAGGCTGGTCAAAGTTCTGAATAATTTATAGAATGTCTGCCAAATAACCATGGTGATAAATAGTAAAGAGTGTACTACTAGAGAAAAATAAATGCATTAAGGTATGGACACATGATATATTCAGGGATTGAGACATTTGGCAATGATTCAATATGTGCTTCTAAATAACAATAGATATATTTGTTCTAGCATCCATGGCATAGAGGAGATATTTAGCAAATATATAATGAATAAATGGATAAGTAAGTGCATTAATTAATGTAAAGGGGGAGGGGTTAAATCAAGTAAAATGTTAAGAAAAAGTTAACTTATAAAGTTTGTAGGCCATACTAAAACACTTTGGTTTTACTCTATAGTAATATATTGTGTTGTAATCATGGGTGTGCTTACATTTTTGTCAAGTTGACTGTGAAGGCAGTACATAGCTCACCAGCGAGGAAGAACACTGGAGCAACAAATACTCTAAATGCAAATTTTCTTTACAAATTGAGACTTGGATATGTTTCTCAAAAATAAATTGAAAGAGGTGGGTTTATTTAAAATTGCAGAAATATCACAAAAAATGAAAGTCACATATCTTAAGTATCATCTTGTTGCATATTTAAATTCTTCAAATGAAAATGAAATTTAAAATAATGCAATCACAACTGAAGGTGTTTTAAATAACCTCATTTACCTCAACATTAATTTCCTTGTCTTTTCACCTCAATTACATTTCCATTGCAAATAACTTTACTTGGATAATTTGTAATCAACTTCATATTTATATTGTGATAACAAAAATTAGTGTTTTGATAACTAAATCACTTAATGCAATAATTTTACTACATAAATTTACATAATTGCTCTGACCAAAACATTCGTATACATAGGAGAAAAGAATGTCTTTGATGTAAAACCCATTTTATTGTAATAGTGTATGCGCATTTGTATGACTTACTATTTATTGAGACTGAGGAATAAAATGTTTTATACGCACACACATACATGCACATACACGCACAATATGATCCTATCTATGAATAATCAACTTACATGAATTCAGATTCATCAAAATATATATTATGCATATAGTAATGAGTGGAAGTCTAATCGTTGCATTTTTTTGGCATTGAGAGAAAAAAGTTTCAAGTTCAAGTTCTAAGTACAATCACAAACTGATTTTAAAAGTTATATCTCACTTAGCATAATGCCCTCAAGGTCCATCCATGCTGTTGTAAATATCAGAATTTACCTCTTTCCCATGGCTGAATAATATCCCATTGTATATGTACACCAATCTTTTTTACATCCATTCACTAGTTGATGGACACTTAGAGATAGGTCAGACAGAAAAACGACAAATACTATATGATATCATTTGTATGTGGATCTAAAAAAGCTAAATCAGGACGCCTGAGTAGTTCAGTCAGTTAAGTGTCTGCCTTTAACTCAGGTCATGACACTAGGGTCGTGGGATGGAACCTTGCAGGCTCCTTGCACAGAGGAAAGTCTGCTTCTCCATCTCCTGCTGCCCTTCCTCCCTCCTTGTATTCTCTTTCTCTCTCTCAAATAAATAAATACAAATCTTTAATTAAAAAAACTGAACTCATAAAAATAGAAAATAGAATGATGGTTACCAGGGCATGGGGTGAGGGGGTGGGGGAGATGTTGTTTAAGAATACAAATTTGCAACTAGTAGATAAATAAGTTCTGGAGCTCTAATGCACAACTCTAGTGAATATAGTCAATGATATTGTCTTATAAATTTCAAAGTTGCTTAAAGATTAGATCTTAATTGTTCTTACCACAAAAAAGAAATAGCTATGTGACATTGTAGAGGTGTTACTAACTCAAGAGCTGTAATAATATTGCAATGTATGTATCAAGCTACTATGTTGTACATCTTAAACTTATTGTAGGCCAATTATATCTCAACAACAACAAAAAATTTTAAAAAACAGGGTTAGGTCTTAAGTGTGATGTAATAAAGAACTATCATCATAGGATGGTACCTGTGTAATCATATGTAAATAGTGATTACTACATGGAATTTATTAGCATCAGAAATGTGCTTCTATGTTCAATGATCAGATTAATTGTCATGGAAAATTAATCTCAAAATAAATTAGTCAAATTCAATGACAGTAATATCATTATTGTATTATCCTTATTTTATGCATGAAGTAAAGTTATCTCAAAGGGACTGAGTATTTTCCTAAGGTTATGTTGATTTTATATGACATTTGATTAATGGAAAGGATAAGATTTTAAATTGAACAGGTAGCAAGTTTGTTGCATTTTTATTAAAGAGACATCTTCTTGGATCTGATTTCTACATTAGCATTAATTTCTTTGCTTCTTTGTGTCATTTACTTTATAAATTAAAAAATCAAATTAGTTATACTTTGCTATCTGCTACTTGGAGTAAATTTGAAAACAAATGCTTTCAAGGTAAATAATTTTACTTAAATCTTCATGGTAACTAAATATAATTAGAGCAGAAAAAAATTTTTAAAACTCTCCATTTTGGTTAAAATGTAGGAATCCAACTTTGCTTAGCATAATACTCTCTAGATCCATCCACGTTGTTGTAAATGGCAAGACTTCATTCCTTTAATGGCTGAGTAATATTATATTGTATATATACATATACCATCTCTTCTTTACTCGTTCATCAGTCTGGATACTTGGGCTGTTTCCATAACATGGTTACTGTAGATAATGCTGCTACAAATTTCTGGGTATATGTATCACTTTGAATTAGTATTTTTGTATTCTTTGGATAAATACCTAGCAGTGCAATTGCTGAATGGATTAAATAGGTGATGGGGATTAACAAGTGTACTTGTTATGATGTATGGAATTGTTGAATCACTATATTGCACACCTGAGACTAATATTACACTGTATGTTAAGTAACTGGAATTTAAATAAAAACTTAGAAGATGCAAATTATGAGACACTTTCTTTAAAGCTACATATGAAGGTGCCTGGGTGGCTCAGCTGGTTAAACGACTGCCTTTGGTTCAGGTCATGATCCTGGAGTCTTCGGATAGAGTCCTGCATTGGGCTCACTGCTTGGTAGGGAGTCTGCTTCTCCCTTTGACGCTTCCCCTTCTCATGATCTCTTTCTCTCTCATTCTTTCTCTCAAATAAAAATAAAAAAATAAAAAATAAAGCTATGTATAACATGAATATAATTTTAAGTTAACTTTTAATATATTAATTACGAACATTTCACTTTGACCTAAACAATACTAAAATGAAAAAATATTTTGATTCTTTTAGACTCTCCAGAAAATATATTAAGGTATGCAACTAAAATGTTACCTATTTCCTCTAAGTTAGTCCATATTTATAACAAATCTAGATATCAAATGAAGGATACTCAAAGTCATGACTTGGATTTTCCTAGTTATTTGGCATTTGAAATACCTTTTGGAAAATTTTTGTTAGACTCTCTGAAAAATACAAAATAGGAGAGATTCTAATGAAATTTTATTAGACCTAAAGGTCAATATTTTTAGAACATTATTTTTTTCCTATCATAAAATAGGACTTTCCTTATTCTCTCCAGAGTTGTAACACTTATCTATCTTATATATGCCACCTTTTTAGATTCCTTGCATTTTCCCTTTGCAATTTAAACTCATCTCCTTTTAACTTAAATTTTCTATTGCTTATTGAAAATTGACAGTAATTTTATATATTGATATCTTTAACAAACACTTTGCCATTCTCTTTTGATGATCCTAGGAATAGGTTAAATAATAGCTCTTTCTTTGATTCGTGTGTGTGTATGTGAGAGAGAGAGTACAAGACAGAGATAGAGAGAAATATAAAGAGATGGAGAGAAAGAGAGAGAGAAACACACTTTGTGTAATTCTTCTCAATACTTAAAAAAAGTTTTATACTTTTATATATCATTGCCTGGTCAGAGAGATTAGAAAAATATTAATAATAATTTTGGGCATCCTTAATTTGTCATTGATTTTAAAAGTATACTTCTAAAGATTTTTCATTGAGCACTCTGTATAAGTTTTGTGGTTACTATCAGTTTTTTCAGAGTAAGCAAGTTTTCTTTAATCCTTAATTTACCGAATGTTTTTCTCCATGAATAGATTCTGAACTTTCTGAGTACTTTACTGCACTCATTGAGGTGATTATTTGCATTTATCTTTTAATCAGTTAATATGATAAATTAGTTAATATGAAAAATAATACAGAACTAATATCAAATTCCTGAAATCAACGGAATATAGTGATATGTGTTAATTTCCACTTATGAAATTCAGTGACCAATATTTTGTTAGTATGTTCTCATTTGACTTGACAAAAAAAAATGACACATATTTTAGTTTTCAAATCTGTCCTTATTTTGTTTTGAGATACAATTATGAGTGGTCTTTATCTCATCCCTGAATGAATTACTTAAGATTTAAATGATCCATTTCTGGATTATTTGGTAGAATGAGTTTCTTTAGCCAAATGGGTTGGGTGTTTTCCTAGTTGGAAGATATTTAATTAGTCATGCAAAGTATAATGATTATAGCACTATTTGGTTTTCTGTTTACCCTGCTAGTTTTATCATTTACACTTGTCTAGGAAATTGTACATTTCAGATAATTATATTAAAATTGATTGTAAAAGATATTTCTAAAAGTCATCCTCTATATTTTTAGTGTTTGCTAGACACAGTGATGCAGTCTATCTCTATAAAAACTTTGTATCTTTCATTTATATAATTATTTATGTATACCTTCCTTCTTTTTTATTTATTATTTCTGCCAGAGGTTTGTCGTTTTGTTGTTGTTGTTGTTTTATAGAGAAAGTATTTTATTTTTATTGATATACTCTTGGGTTACAATCAGAACCAACAGGATGTGTGTATACATATATAAAATATACATAACATATACATGTATGAAAAGATATTTATTAAAAAGAATTTTCTCAAATAATTATAGAGGCTGACAAGTCCCAATATCTGAAGTCTTCAAATTGGAGACTCAGAGACTCTATGGTGTAGTTTTAGTCTGAGTCTGAAGGCCTGAGTACCAGGAGAGCCAATGGTGTCTATGATTCCAGACCTAAAAACCCCAATGTCCCAGCTGGGAAGCAGTAAGGCAGTAGAGTTCCCTCTTTCCTGCGAGGATCAGTTTTTTTTTGTTGTTCTATTCAGGACTTCAGTGGATTGGATGAGGCTCAAAATATTAGTGAAAGCAATCTACTTTACTCAGTCTTCCAGTTTAAAGGTTAATCTTATCCAGAGACATCCTTCCAGATACACCCAGAATAACGTCTGACCAAATGTCTGGATACACTAGGGCATAGTCAAGTTCACACATAAAATCAGCCATCACAACTTGTTATAAGTACCTGTTTTGTTAACTGTATTTTAGTTTCTTTAGGCTTCTACTATTTTTCTAATTCTAACTTCTTTATGGTGGATACTTGGCTCATTGATTTAGAAACTTTTCTCTCTAGTTGGATTGTATGTCTAAAATCACTACTTAGTTCTATTCTTTCAGACTGTCATATTTTTATAACCATTCCTTTTTTAAAAATTTGTATATATATATAATGTATACATTAGTTAACTATTGGTAAAATAATACTGCATATCAAAAAAATTTCAGGGGTGCCAATGTGGCTCAGTTGGTTAAGTGTCTACCTTTGGCTCAGGTTTGGCTCACTGCTTGGTGGGGAGTCTGCTTTTCCCTCTCCCTCTCTCCTCCCGCTCCAACTTGTTCTTTCTCTCTCTCAAAAAAAATAAAATAAAATATTTTTTAAAAATCACAGGGGCATATAATAATAAATAATAAATTCTCATGTATCTCTGAGGCCACTACAGAAACTCTCTATTTCAATTGTGCTAGTTCAATGGATCTAGATAAACTCCGCTGGGGACTTTTGTTAGACCCTGCAGAGCCAACTGAGGCTTGCATAATCACTGTGGATTGAGCTCAGGTCTGCTCCAAATGCATTTGTTCTGGACACTTGATTGAGAAAGGTGCAGAAGGGTAGGGAACTCTCTTCTCATGGTAATGGCACAAGTTCAAAACGCAACCCAAAATTCCATGGTCATGTTTCAAGTTCCTACTTGCATCTAGGAAATATCCCATTGGCCAAAGCAAGCCCCAATTTTCTGAGTTCACGGAGTAGGGGCAGGAAAAACAATATCCATCATGAAGAGAAGAGGAAACAAAGTGAAATGTAATTAAAATTGTAATTTTTCATTTGTTTCCTTCTAACCATATCCTACTTTTTATTAAGCCAATGAGTTTGGAGAAATACACTTTTTAAAGTTACAAATGTATGTGATTAGATTAATTTATACTTCATTATTCACATCTAGCAATCACACTTTGGACAAAGAATGATGCTGTATGGTATTAATCCTTTGAGTTTGTTAAAAACACCTTTATGACCAAAATTATGACCAATATTTATAAATATTCCACATGTGCTTGAAAAGAATGGATATTTTTAAATTATTCAATCAAATGGTTCTCTAATGCTATGGTTAAGGTAGGGATTATGCTCTTCATATTCTTCAAAACTGTTTTTTGTTTGTTGTTTTCATGCTCTATCAATTGCCAAGAAAGTATATAAAAATTTCCAAATGTTATGTATTTTTTTCAATTTCTCCTTGTAATTCTCTTGATGTATATATTGAAGCTGTGTAATTAGGAACATGCAGGTTAAGCTAATACACCTTCACATTTAATTAAAATTTACTTATTTGACAATATTACTATTTTTGCAATATATTATGATTTTTAAGGCAATAATCATCAGCAAACAACAAGAAACTTTAGCTGAAAAGTTAAAGTTAATGGGAATTTGTATGGTTACACAGTGCCAAATACAACTCACTGTTTTATGTTCTCATCATGAAGGACTACAAAATGAAAATGGTGGGATCAGGCTATTACCCCCTGAATTTGCTGGTCAATCTTAACATCACTAAATGAATCAAACAGGACTACATTACCATATCATTTAAACTTGGGCACGTTGGCTCCTCAATAATGATAAATTCTGGACCCAAACTAGCTCTCGGACTGAATCGGAGTGGGACATGTAACATCTATGAGTCATGTTTTTCTCCTTGGTGGTGTTTCTATTTTAATATATAGGTGTTCTGATTTCTTTTAAACATAGATTTTTCTGAATTTCAGGTTTTGTTCTTCTGCCTTCTCTCCCATGTGAACCCCCTAAAGACATATCAATAATAGCATTTCTGAGCACTAGAAATCCAATTCAGACATCAAGTTGAGGTGATAGAATGTTTGACATTTTGTGAAGTCATATATTAGGCCATAGTATTTATCTGCAACCTACAGAAACAGAGTTTTTAGAAAATACTTCCATGACTGATCCATTTTACTGTATAAATTAAGAGATTAAGATAGTTTGATAGATACTTAAAATAATCTTTATTTCCACTCGAGTTACAATAGGCTAAAGTCTGAAAGCCTAATTTAACTTGGACGGGGCCTATTTAAATTTGTTTGCACTGATCCATGTTTCCTACTTAATAACTAATACACTGAGCGGTTCTGTGTCCAAGGTCACACAATCGAAAAAGCACAATTAGAATTTTAATATCAGTCTGGCTTCAAAGTGCTAACCATTTTGCTATCTTACCTTTCTAGTGTAGACACTTGTCTGAAAGAGTGACTTACTAGTATTTGCTCCAGAGTCCTCTTTTTGATTTTCTGTCTTTTTCTAAGTTACCAAACTAAATAATTATAATTCTCCATTCCTATTTCTCAATACTGTACTCCATTTTGTCATGAATTTCCAGATTATGCTTAAAAGTTAAAAAATATATTGATAGCTTTCTTTTTTTTTCCATTTTTTAAATTTAAATTCAATTAGTGAACATATAATGTATTACTGGTTTCAGTGGTAGAAGTTAGTGATTCATCAGTCTTATATAATACCCAGTGCTCGTTACATCACATGTCCTCTTTAATGTCCTCACAATTTTTTTTAAAGATTTTTTTATTTTACAGAGAGAAACACAGCCAGAGAGGGAACACAAGCAGGAGGAGTGAGAGAGGGAGAAGCAGGCTTCCCGCGGAGCAGGGAGCCCGATGTGGGACTTGATCCCGTGTCTCTGGGATCATGACCTGAGCCGAAGGCAGTTGCTTAACCAACTAAGCCACCCAGGCGCCCCAACAATTTTTAAAATTGTAGACTATAAACTCTATACTTATGGCTTACTTAAATATAACAAAATAAAAGATATTAGTGTCCTGTTTCCCTTCATTGAATCTCATCTATAATGGCTTTTTTCCCCCAGGCTTTGAAGATCATTAATTTATAATTGTAAATTATAATTTTTTTATAATTGTCATCAGTAATATCTTAAGACAAATTTGAATATATGTGACACTTGCATCAAATTACCCACCTTTTAAATCTCTATTTCTAGTTTATTTTTAATTTTTTTCAGAATGTCACTTGCCAATTCTGAGATAGACAGTTTCAGCCATAATATACACAGAATCTTGAGATAACAAAAAAAAATTACATTATCTTATGTATATTCAGGCCCACACAACTATTCATACATTTATCATGCACTTGTATTTGTCTTTGAATTATTTTTGTATAAACCATTATAAAATATAAAAAAAATAATATTAAGTATTTTGTCATTAAAATTTGGCCTGTCAGGCAAGGAACAGATAAAGAATATGTAATCCCTTTAAGCTAACTTAAAAGTCTCAGAATATTATATATTCTGTCTCTCCATGGCCCTTTAAAAATAATTGCCTTTATATGTGTATATGTATATATACATATATAAAAATAAAACACCCAACATAGTAATTTTCTACATCAAGGATCAAGTCTAGGAATATATATCTAAAGAAAATTATGATCAAGGCAACAACAATACCACCTTAATTTCTTATATAAAGCTATATACGTTGTCTGATGCACAATATTGGTTATTTCATTTAGTGTTTACAGTATTTACATTAGAAAGGGGTTATATTTGTTTGATAAAATGGAGCAAAAATGACCAGATTATTAATGACTCACTCAAGATTACATGGAATTTGTGCTGGAATTTGAGTATATGTTTTCAAACAACAAATTTAATGTAATTTTAATTATACCTCCCTTTCTTGTTTTCTCAAAAATACTGGTTAGAATAATTTGAAATATTAAAATCCATTCAATAAAACCCAACCTATGCATGCAGATTCTTTCTTTCCCCTGAAAAAAATCTAAGTTCTAATTTGGCTAGAGAAGCAAGAAACCACTGAAAGAGTGCTATAAAATGAATCTCCAATATGACAAACCTTAGAGCTTAGAAAAGACAGACCTCTTTTACACCTTTAAACTGGAAACATCAAAAGCATCTGGAAATTGAATTTTCACAGTAGGGGCCGGAAAGGAAAAGTAAGAACATAATGATATAGTACTTAATTATCATAATTCACCCCAGGTGTTGAAATGCTCAGAAAAGATATATTTTATAATGAGTATCAAACCATGTATTCACAAATTGCTAAAGATAAAAAGTCTTAATTAAATATCATGCATATCATGCAAGGAAGATAGAATAAAGCAAAGCTACTTTTTGCCAAGTATTCTAATTTTTTTCTGATATTCACCTAAGAATGAAAAATCTTATATAGCTACATGTGTTACAATCTGTTGTCAAATTGGGTAAGGCAATTGTTATAGGACACAAAGATGTTTCATAACAATTACCAAATGATACTGTTCACCATTTAATAACACTTTTATATAATATATAATCTCTTAGAAAATCTTTTATCAGTTCCACCAGGATTTTTTTATTGTCCCAGGTAAATGTAAATATGACATAAATAAGAAATAAATAGATACTGGAAATTTTCATTTTCCTTAGACATATAGAAATCAAGAGTTCTTATTATATCACTGAAAAACCATACATGAACTGTAAGTGATTGAGAGAAGAAACAGAATATTTTGAAATAATGGTCTATCTCAACATGACTCATATGCAAAAATAATTACACCTCCCAACAAATAAAATATGCCTAATATCTCTTAAAAGATCCTCACAAGGGCTGCCTGGGTGGCTCAGTCCCTAAGCATCTGCCTTCAGCTCAGGTCATGATCCTGGAGTCCTGGGATAGAACCCTGCATGGGCCTCTCCACCCAGTGGGAAGCCTGCTTCTCCCTCTCTCACTCCCCCTGCTTGTGTTCCCTCCATAGCTGTATTTCTCTCTGTCAAATTAATAAATAAAATTTAAAAAAAAAGATTCTCACAAGTTACTATTACAAATAGATTACTCTAATTTAGGTTATTTGCCACAGGAAGATTTTATAATAAATATAACATATGCTGTCCTTTAATCAATACTTTTTGTTTTGTTTTTGTTTTTGTTCTATTTTAACATACATTAAGTTCTAAGAAGCAATCTAAGCTTAACAAAGTTTAGAGTAGAGCAAAAGATGTATCTTATCAGGTGTCATTAATCAAGTAGATTGATCCATGAAATAGTCTAAAAACATTATTCTGTACACCTTGATGCTATACAATGTTGTATGTATAACTGAGATATTATACTTCTAATAGCAAACACTGTGGTGACACTTATCCAACCCTTTTAACTGTATGATACTATTTTGTAAAATTAAAATCAACTAAAATTTAAAAGAAAAACACCTATTATAAAAAGCCACTAAATAATACATGTAGATTCAGGAAAGCATTTACCTCAAGTGGGAAGAGGTAAGAGTTTGATTACATAGATTGATAGATAGACACCTAAACAAACTTTCCTAAACATGATATGTATCAAGGTGATTGCTTTCCTAAGTATGTCTGTCTATCTATTTCTCAGCAACGTGTATATATTTCATGTTCTGTTTTCTCTTGCATTCTTCCATATTTTTATTTTTATTTATTTTTTCTCTTTATATTTTAAAAATATTTACCTAGTGTTATTACCTTTATTCTTGAGGGTTATGACATATTGGTGGTCATGCCGCTTTAAGGCAAATATAATCTTCCACTGGGCACAACATTCTAAGGGGAGTATCCCAGGATCCCCTGAGTTCCATCCCTGCTCCTCTTCCTCTTCCTTGTTGTGCAGCATTAACCTCATTTTCCTTTATCTTCACCATTACTCTCACTACGGAATGATGTGAACTGTTTTTTGGTTCAATTGGCTATTGGTGTATGAGGTTCAAAAGACCATATTTCAGTTAAATGAAACAGCTCTCCAAATATGCTGCTGTCTCAAGAGTTTTAGAACACCCTTCGAAGTGCTACCAATATTCTCTCTCTTCATCTAAGTAGTGTTGCCCAAGTATATTCATTTTCTAAAAATTAATTCTGCTATGCTCTTTCAAACTGCATTTTTAATTCAACACCAATTTGTCATAAATATTGAAAGAATTAAATAATAACAAAGAATCAAAGAACTTCTTAAAAACCTAAAGATTGGGGTGCCTAGGTGGCTCTCTCTTAATCTCTCTCTCTCTAAAATAAATAAATACTTTTAAAAACAGAAATAAATAAATAATATTATAAGTAGACATGTTTACCTGTGACTGTAAATAATGATATTGATTGTTCAATAAAATATACATGCACAAGCATGTATGCACACACACATACACACACAGTCATCTGGTATTATTTGCATTTAATGTCATTGTGACAGAACCCAGAATTAGAAGTGTAAATTTTCTGACCAAAATATGGACTAATATAAAAATTTCTATAGCTTTTTCAAAGCTCAGCAGGTTTATATAAATCTGCATTTTGTTTTCTTTTTTTATGTACAATTAGCTACATTTAAACTTAAAGAGTGACTACCAGCCAGGAAGACTGACAAACATATACACAATTTTTATGTTACTTTAAATATTTTCTTATGATTGTTAATTTCTAGGATATTAATATTATAAATGGAAGGTGCGAATTTACTCAAAAATCAAACTTACCTATAAATTAAAATACACCATCCTGTTGCAATTTGCAAAGCATATGAAATATTAAAATTATACTGCGTTAAGAAGAAGTCAAACACTCTCTCTTTGCAAATGACATGATACTCTATGTGGAAACACCAAAAGACTCTACCCCCAAACTGCTAGAACTCATACAACAATTTGGTAATGTGGTAGGATACAGAATCAATGCACAGAAATCAGTTGCATTCTTATAAACTAATAATGAAAATATAGAAAGGGAAATCAGAGAATGGATTCCATTTACTATAGCACCAAAAACTGTAAGATACTTAGGAATAAACCTAACCAAAGAAGTTAAGGATATGTACTTGAGGAACTACAGAACACTCATGAAAGAAATTGAGGAAGACACAAAAAGATGGAAGAGCATTCCATGCTCATGGATCGGAAGAATAAACATTGTTAAAATGTCTATACTGCCCGAGCAATCTATACTTTCAATGCCATTCCGATCAAAATTCCACCAGCATTCTTCAAAACGTTGGAACAAACAATCCTAAAATTTATATGGAACCAAAAAAGACCCCGAATCGCCAAGGAATTGCTGAAGAAGAAAAGCAAAGCTGGGGCATCTTGTTACCTGACTTCAGGCTTTATTACAAAGCTGTGATTACCAAGACAGCATGGTACTGGCACAAAAACAGAGAAACAGACCAATGGAACAGAGTAGAAAGTCCAGACATGGACCCACAAATCCATGGTCAAATCATCTTCAACAAGCAGGAAAAAAAATATCCAGTGGAAAAAAGACATTCTCTTCAATAAATGATGCTGGGAAAATTGGACAGCTACGTATAGAAGAATGAAACTAGACCATTCTCTTACACCACACACAAAGGCAAACTCGAAATGAATGAAAGACCTCAATGTGAGGCAGGAATTCATCAAAATCCTGGAAGAGAACATAGGCAGTAACCTCTTTGACATCAGCCACAGCAACTTCTTTCAAGACACGCCTCCAAGGGCAAAGGAGACAAAAGCGAAAATGAACTTCTGGGACTTCATCAAAATGAAAAGCTTCTAAACAGCAAAGGAAACAGTCAACAAAACAAAGAGGCAACCCACAGAATGGGAGAGGATATTTGCAAATGACACTACAGACAAAGGGCTGGTATCCAAGATCTATAAAGAACTACTCAAACTCAACACCCAAAAAGAAGATGAACACATCAAAAATGGGCAAGAGACATGAAGAGGTACTTCTCCATAGAAGATATACAAATGGCTAACAGACACATGAAAAAATGTTCAGCGTCATTAGCTATCAGGGAAATTCAAATCAAAACCACACTGAGATACCACCTTACACCAATCAAAATGGCCAAAATTAACAAGTCAGGAAACAACAAGTGTTGGAGAGACTGTGGAGAAGGGGGAACCCTCTTACACTGTTGGTGGGAACGCAAGTTGGTGCAGCTGCTTTGGAAAACAGTGTGGAGATTCCTTAAAAAATTAAAAATAGAGCTACCCTATGACCCTGCAATTGCACTACTGGGCATTTACCCCAAAGATACAGATGTAGTGAAAAGAAGGGCCATATGTACCCCAATGTTCATCGCAGCAATCACCACAATCACCCAACTGTGGAAAGAGCCACGGTGCCCTTCAACAGATGAATGGATAAAGAAGATGTGGTACATATATACAATGGAATATAACGCCACCATCAGAAAGGATGAATATCCAACTTTTGTAGCAACATGGACTGGACTGGAAGAGATTATGCTGAGTCAAATAAGCCAAGTAGAAAAAGTCAAGTATCACATGGTTTCACTTACTTGTGGTGCATAAGGGGTAATATAGAGGACAGTAGGAGAAGGAAAGTAAATGGAAAGTAGGGTAATTCAAGGAGAGAAATGAAACATGAGAGACTTTGGACACAGAAACAAACGGAGGGTCTTGGAGGGAAGGGGGTGGGGGGATGGGAGAGCCTGGTGGTGGGTACTGAGGGCACCTATTGCATGGAGCACTGGGTGTGGAGCATGGACAATGAATGTTGAAACACTGAAAAAATAAATTTAAAGTCAAAAAAATTATACTGCCTTATTCTTACAACAAATTCTATAATCAAAAAACCAAAATTATAACATATTCATGATATCCAATCATAATTTTGTAATAAAATTTAAATGATTGAATACAAAAGTATATGCATAACCATAATGTAATGAAGTGTGGAATATTTCTATATTACATTAACAGCATTAAGAATTGTATCTTTAATTTCTTTGAATATAAACTTACATATTCTCTCTTTCTTCTAAGGGAAAGAGCAGGAGTAAAGCCGACATTTTTTTTCAAGCTAACCAGAATATGATTTTAAACCCAAGCTCTCCCTGATTTATAAGAATGTAAACACTAAGCAGCACAGAATTTAACCTTTGACAAGAAGGTATAGTCACAACACATAGTTTATATTCTCTGAAAGCGAAATGTCAACATTAATTTTTAATTAATGTCATATACTTCCAATTTTAAAGAAACATTTTATTATAGCTATACATTGAACAAAAGTCAAACTTTATTTACACTTCTAAATTTCGTTCCAATCAATTTTGGTTAAGTATTTCTTCATACTTCACAATTACCAAAATCTTTTAAAATGTCTCAAATTGAGGCACGTGGGTGGCTCAGAGGGTTAAGCCTCTGTCTTTGGCTCAGGTCATGATGTCAGGGTACTGGGATTGAGCTCCACATCAGGCTCTCTGGTCAGCAGGGAGCCTGCTTCTCCCTCTTTCTCTGCCTGCCTTCCTGCCTATTTGTAACCCTCTGTCAAATAAATAAATACAGTCTTAAAAAAAAAAAAAATGAAAGCCTTCATTTAAAAAAAAAAGTGTCTCAAATTGATCTTAATTCAGAAAGATATTTCTGTCATTTTCTGTAGCTTACAAATATGAAACAATTATATTATAAAATGCAAAGTAATAGTATATTGGAAGGTTTTTAATATCACCCATTAAAAGTCTGTTCTATTGCTCTTATCTTTTGATTGACTTCAATATTTAGTTTGCAAAGTTTTTTGTTTTATTTTGTTGTTTAGGAACGTTATTCTATAATAATTTTGTTTTTGTCAACTTTCATTTCGAGTTTTGGTGTCAAAGATTTCTTGCTTCATACAAAGAGCTATAGGAAAAAGTTCTCATTTCAGTTTTCTGGAATAGTTTGAATGTGACTAGAAAAATGTTTCCTTGTATGTCTGCTATATGTTCAGGTGAACATGACACAGCCAAAGGAAGCTAATAAGGTTCCAATAACTTACTCTAAAGAAATGGATATCTATGAATGATCTGACAAATGATTCAGAATAGTATTTTTTAATAAGTTTAGTGAACTACACAGAAAACTACTACACAGAAAACTAAATGCAATTAGGAAAACAACGCATGAACAAAATGAGTTCAGTAAAGAAACAAAAGCCTTAAAAAAACCCCTCACATCTGTTAGAATGACAGTCATCAAAAAGACAAAATATAAATTCTGACAATACTCTTGGTGAAAATGTAATTTGGTATACCACCAGGGAAAACATATGGAGGTTCCGTGAAAAATTAAAAATAGAACTACCATGTAATACAGCAATTCCATTTCTGGTATATATAGATCCAAAGAAAATGAATTCACTATCCTGAAGTGATATCTGTACCTCCATGTTCACTGCAGCATTGTTTACAATAGCCAAGACATGGAAACAACTTAAGTGACCACCAACAGATAAAATGCATAAAGAAAATGTGGTACATATATATAATGCAATACTATTCATTCATAAAAAGGAAATCCTGTCATTTGCAACAACACGAATGTACTTTGATGGCACTATGCTAAGTGAAGAAAGTCAGAGAAAGACAAATACTATATGATCTCAGATATATGTAGAAACTAAAAAGTAATAATAATAATCATAGTAATGAAGATCAGATTTGTGATTGCCAGAAGCAGAGGGTAAGGGAACTAGGTGAAGGTAATCTAGAGGTACGGACTTCCATTTCTAAGTTAAATTAGTACTGAGGGTATAATTTACAACTCGATTATTATAGTTAACAATACCGTATTGTATATTTGACATTTGCTAAGACATTAGACATCTGTTAGCTTAAAAGTTCTCATCACAAGGAGAAAAATTGTAACAATGGGAGGAAATGGTAAGGTAAACATTTTATAGTCATTTCACATTACATACATATATCAAATCATATGTTGTATACCTTAAAGTTATACATTATATGTAATCACATATCAATAAAACTGAAAAAATATATATGAACATATTTAAAAATAAAACGCATGGGATCCTTCATATGGGTTACACTAAATATTTTCTATTTACTGTTGTTTAATATAGGCAATGACTCTTAAGATCTCTTCAGATTTTCTGTTTTCAATTGGAAGGTGAAGACACTAGATATTATCCTCCATGAGCAAATTGGATTAGCCAATACTTTTTATAATTTTAGCTTAGTTTTTGTTTTCTAAAAATGATTACATAGCTAATAATCAAAGTCTAAGGACTCCATGAAATTTTTTTTTAAAAGATATTATTTATTTGACAGAGAGAAACATGGCTAGAGAGGGAACACAAGCAGGGGAAGTGAGAGAGGCTTCCTGCCAAGCGGAGAGCCAGATGCAGGGGCTCAAATCTGACCTCAGCTGAAGGCAGACGGCTAAGGACTGAGTCATCCAGGTACCCCCTCCATGAAATTTTTAATTGGTAACAGTAATGAGACAATTGAGTTTGATCTTTTGTAAGTATCTGATAATATAAGAATGAATGATCAGTGTATTCAAATGCATTTTTGTCATTAATCCTCAAAGGCCTTCTTTTACTAATATATTAGTAGACGAAATGTATAAACTGTTTCATTATATAATGAGCTACAAACAATTTTAAATTTAATTTTTAGTCAATATAACTCTGGTAAATTCTATCCAAAAGCTAGAAGCAAGGGGTATCAGCTGGTACCTTTGGGGACCCTTCTGGTTTATATATGCATGTATGCCAACTAATTGGATAATTCTGCTATTTGTTTACAGTTTCAGAAATGTTATACCTACAATTTTAAGGTTTTTTACCCTTCAGAACATATGCTGGATACTTTGATCCTCATGGAAAAGTAGTAAATTTTGGATACTTTTAGAGGCTTTAGAGCAAGTTTCCAAGATTCTATGATACAGGCATGCATTTCCATCTTGACATGGAATTATATTTTGAACAATCTTTTCCTCTACTTTGCTACTCTATACTTCCTTTAAAGAATTTTAAAAAATAATTTAATTCATGTTTTACTAAAATTTGTGTCTTAGACATCTTCCTTTCCCTTCTACAAAGCAATGTCAGGAACAATATTTATGTGTGATTATCAAAGGAAGAAATCTAGATCACAAATCTAGCCATGCAAATATTGTAGGACACATCCAATATCAATAATTACCAAAAGGAGAAAAGTTATAACCTGAATGAAATAAATGGATTGATATAATACATATAACTCCAAAGAGATCATTCTTAAGTTCATAGCTCATATTCTCAGAAGTATAGATTACAGTCATATAAGGAAAACATGCAATACTTACTAAATTTATCTGAGAGTCTAACCAGAAGAGTAAACACATAGTGACTGAAGAAATTCAATATATACCCAATATAAATTCATGTGCCCCAGTCATCGTATAGAAGAATATCTGTTGGGATATCAATGAAGTTGCCAGAAAATGGAAATAATCCAAAAAGTAGAATGAAAACTAGAAATAAATATGGAATATTCAAAAGTGAAATACTATATGTAAATGTTAAATCATACTAAAGAACTCTTCTAATTAAACTAGTGTGTTACTAGCACTTGGATTAAAAAACACCAATAAAATAAAGTTGAATATTCAAAAATGATTTAAGTTCATAAGGAAGTTTATCATATGATAAAGGTGGCATTTCACATCAATAGGCAAAAATGGACTTCAAAAAAAAATGGTTCAGGAAATGGAAAGTGATATAGGAAAAATTGACAAATTGAAAATTTATCTTTACTTAAAATAGGTGACTTACAAATTCCACTCTTAAGCAGCAGCATTTGATAATATCTAACAAATTACAAAATCACACATGCATTTATTCTTTTTTATTATTATTATGTTTAGTTAGCCAACACAGATCACATCATTAGCTTTTGATGTAGTGTTCAATGATTCATTAAGTGCGTATAACACTCAGTGGTCATCACAAGCATTTATTCTTTACCTGAGGTATTTCCTTTCTAGTTATTTATCCCAAAGATACACATTCAATTACACAAAATATATATGTACAAAGGTATCCACTGCAATGATAATTTTAATGGAAAATAAGTGATGACAATAACTTAAGTTCCTAGACATAAAAAATCATTTGAAAGTACTCTGCTTTAACCATAAAATTTATGCATCTGTAAAAATATTAAGGAAGATCTCCGCAAAGTGAAATGGAGGAATTTCTAGGATTTATGAAGTTAAAAGAAATGCAACTGTATATTTATTTTTACATTTATATATATGTATATAATGACATTTTGGTTAAAAACAAGGAAAATAAGAAAATATATAATGTTTACTTATTTTTTTCCAAATGAAAACACAGGAAGGGTAAATAAGAAACTAATAAATTCCGTTACTACATGAGTTGTGTGAAACTGGAGAACCAAGGATAAGAGAGAGTGACTTTATGTTTAGCTTATCTTTTGTATAGCTTTGATTTAGGGAACCATATTAATGTTTACACATTCAAAAAATTTAAATCAATAAAAATGGGAAAAAATGGAAACAATACAACTATACTTGAAATGATTAAAATAACCACACTTATATAAATAAATAAAAAATAAGTAACCCACCATACTTTTAAAACAGTACTTCCACTAATGTTTTTATTCAAAGTAAAAATAACTACAAACCAGTCTAAAACGCTATTGGTATGTTTGACTTTTGAATTGGTAATAGTGTAGCCATTCTGAAACTATTCTGTAGGAGAGCAAATGAGTGAATTTTGGTAAGCTTGTTAGGAGTCTGGTTCCCCTTGCTGGAGAAATGATGTATAACATGGACTTGAGAATGACAACTTTTGTATTGGGCTGGAATTAGAAGTATCCCCATGTATCGAGCTGAAGTGATGGCATCTTAATTTTTCTTTTCTTTGTCCAGCTAAAGGGCACAGGAGCAATAATAACCAAGTAGCAACAACCACAACCTGGATCCAGATATGTGTCTGTAAGATACTGTTTTCCAATATAATTAACCCAAGTCTCTTTGGAATCTTGTAAAGAAACGTGACTTCAGGGCTAGCTCAAGAAATACACTATGAGCTTAAAAGTCTTGAATAAAAAGTAAGAAAATGCTGAAAAAAATGATGGGATCATGTAAAATGGAATGTGGGGATAATGCAGAAGGACCTATTACTACTGTCCAATCCAGCATTATTTGGACATCAACATGAATAATGAAAGTATTAGATTTTGACCTACTGAACAAATTACTAATCCACTAATCAATACTGATAAAAATAGATATAGATAGCTGAAAATAAATGACAGATATAGAAAAACCAAAGAAAAGAAAAGTTCTTTTTTTTTTTTAAACAATAGAACACTAAATCATAACTGTGGAAAAACAGATTGATGAAAAATTACCATTTCATAACTTCACA
Source organism: Spilogale gracilis (assembly GCA_004023965.1). NCBI lineage: Eukaryota > Metazoa > Chordata > Mammalia > Carnivora > Mephitidae > Spilogale > Spilogale gracilis. The sequence goes on from PITA01004760.1 coordinate 45,986, forward strand.
GTAATAATTCAGGTAGGATTTATCAATGGAGACAAAAATTACTGGGTAAATGAAAAATTGTCTAAAAAATTCTTGCCACATATTACGTACGAAGAAAGGAAAGCTAATTCTATAGTGGAAAATCCAGTGGATAGCAATTTACCCAGATGACCAAACTTTATCCACCATAGTAGGCTAAGAATAATTAAAATAACAACATAAGCAGTAAGCAAATGCCTTTGGTGTTAAGACATTTACACTAAGGATTTAGGGATAAAAGAACAAAATGTTAATTTGTATAAATCTCAATGCAGAGTATATGCGTAGTCTTTGTACTTTTCTTGCAAATCTCCTACGAACTTGAAATTATTTAAAAATAAGAGTTGAAAAAAAATGAGCTGACAAAATCTAGGTTGAAAATTCAGAAATGCAGAGCAGGATTTTCTGCCCACTATTGCTGCTGAAGAGATACCACCTTCAGAGTCTCTTTTAGATAAAATACTTTTCATTTCTTTAGAACAAACACTTTTGAAAGGTAGTTTTTCTTTAAACTGTTGTCTAATATATGCTGCAAATAATATGCTAAACTGAAAAAAAATGCTAATCATAAATTAATCAAATATAAATAGATATATCTAACAATCTAAGTTTATACTGTTTTATTCAGACTGTTTGCCTAAAACTTTATTACTTTTAAAAACAATAAACTTATATAATAAATACTGTTTTTATGCTACATTTTTGACAGAATACTATTCAAATTATAATAAAGTCCATATTAACAAATTTTTCTTATATTTGCAAAACCTGGGGCACCTGGGTGGCTCAGTTGGTTAAGCGACTGCCTTCGGCTCAGGTCATGATCCCGGAAACCCTGGATCGAGTCCCACATCGGGCTCTCTGCTCAGCAGGAAGCCTGCTTCTCCCTCTCTCACCCGCCAAGCTTGTGTTCCCTCTCTGGCTGTGTTTCTCTCTGTCAAATAAATAAAATCTTTAAAAAAAAAAAGTATGTTTGATGTTAAAGATTTTGAAGCAATTATGGTCTATTAATAGGAACTTAATGGGAGGTTCTAGTGTGGTCACATTTGATTAGAGTCATGATTAAGTAAATGGAGCATAAATGTGAATAATCAAATGCAGATGCAAAGCTCTCTCATATTGTGCAAAGCCTATATATATTTAAGAAAATTATTAATTTATTTTCTCAAAAACAGAATTCATTTATTAGAAATAAAATTATTTTAGGTAAGAAGCAAGAAGCTTGTAACATAATCAAATTCAATACTATCATTTCAACCAGGATTACTATTAAAATATATAAACAGGATAGTATCACATATAGGAAAGTCTATTTGATTATGAACAGGAAAAACTAATTTTCACATCCTGCCTTCAGTACACTTGAACCTTTAACTGGAATGCTCTGCCACCCACCCAGCAGAGGGTGCTGGACAGCTGAGTTGTTTGCCTTTGTGGTTTAGAAAACTGAACAGCACCACTCTCCCTCAGCACCAGATTTCAGAGGAGATAAGATAGTCTGGGAGACCAGTGGAAAGCCTGCTGGAATTATTGACATAGGATAGATCTAACTATTGTCTGTTCTAAAGTTCCTGCAATTGGGAAGATTTCCCAGCTGGGGTTGTACATTACCAGACCCACTGGAGCACAAGGAAACACCGGGGCTTAGGCATTAGATGTCCTCCTCCCAGGAACAAACATGGACTGACAACCAAAGGCTTCCTTGATAGTATTTGTATCAAATTTTTTATTCTTAGATTCCACATAAATGAGTCTCCATTACCAGACCACCCGAATTAGATCTGCCAATTTACTTATTAAAACTCATTTTCCTGCTTCCCCTCTCCACCTATGAAAATAAAATATCTTAAGATGGGGTCCTAAAAAAACTGAAAATTTTCTTTTTTAAAAAAGATTTTATTTATTTATTTGAGAGAGAGAGAGGCAATGATGGTGAGAGAGAGCGTGAACAGGGAGGAGAGGAAATAGCAGACTCTCCACTGGGCAGATACCCCCCACCAACCCCAGGGATCCATCTCAGGACCCTGGGATCATGACATGAAACAAAGGCAGATGCCCAACAGACTGAGCCACCCAGGCTCCCTAAAATGAAAATTATTCAAAACAACCCAGGTGACACACACATATTAAAATTTGGAAACCACTACACTATGTTTTATTGCTGCAGGGGATCTTTCCTTGGAAGCTTATTTACAATATTTTCCTAAGAGTAGCTAAATTCTTTATTTAAAAAAACACATACATACCTACTAACAAATTACCACCTTCACTCTGAATAAGAAAAAAAAAATGTTCAAATAAAATAATTCAATGTGAATAGAAATTATAAGTTTAAAGAATAAGAATTTGAAAGCAAATGAGACAGGAGCAATGAGAAAAGGAAGAGTAAAAACATGTCTATTTACTAAAGTGCTTCATTACATTGAAGTTTCTAAGTGCAAGACAATAGAAATAAAAGAGTGATTCTATAACTAATTGTATATGCTAGTAGTAGCTGAAAGAGAAATATATTATTTCATGAAATTGCTTACCCTCATGTTGCCTTTTCCAATTCTTTTAATTAGCACTTACAGTATGCTAAACTTATTGTAAGGCACAATTAAGGACTCCAGATGTGACTGTGATTTAGCTTGATGAAAGAAATCATGAGACACTGATGATCAACACTAATTTCTTCCATTCTGCTCAAATCTTGGCAGTAACATGAGTAAATCCCACACAATGTTGTACCACATTAATTATGTTCTCTTACTTTGCTCAAATGTGCCACACATTTGAAATTAATAGATCTCTTCAGATTACAACAAATAGAGAACTCTGCCAAAAATATGTATAGCACTTTTTTCTGAACCTAGAATAAGTTACAAAAGGCAACTGATTTATGAACGCACATCATACTTTTTTTAAAAAAAATTTGTCCAATTCATTATTGTTGTAACTTAAGCATTACAAGTGAACAGGCATAGCCACAAATATTTTCAATATTAAGAAATGTTCTTACTCTTTGGGTTTAATGTTATCATTAAATACCTCAAATAATCTTTTATATTATGGGATCCTAATCTGTTTTTTTTCTGTTACTATAACATTGGGTATTATATACAGTAGACAATAAATCTAGTGAGAAAGGAGGTACACAAAAGTGGATATATTAGCTTAGTTATATTTGAGTTAAACTTGGTCTTGTCACTTAACAGCTCTGAAATCTTCAACAACAGCTTTGGCATTCTCAATCAAAATATTAGTGCCCAATCTACAATGTGTTTATGATAACTAAAATATACAATATACATAAACTGTTGTTCTGAGTTCTCTATGATTAATAATCAGCCAATTAATTCCTATAAATGCAATAAAGGTAGTTGATAATAGAGTAATAAAAATATTTATTATTTTCCTGTTTGTTCTTACCATAGTATCCAGAAGGTGCTAAAAATTTTCTGCTAAAGTGATTTTAAAAGGAAGGGTAAGACATTAGAGAATGAAGAGTTCCTATTTAATAGTTGATTGATGATGGAAGTCTATAGTCAGGTTCAGAAATTCTGATGATTCTGGTAACACATTAACTGGCAAGACATTGTCATGCTGAAAATCCTATGTAATGTTTTATGTATTACCCCATAGCAATGCAGAATGAGAGTTACAAAGAGAATTCAGTACCTCTTTGAAGGATTTTAAAGATTTGTTTATTTTAGAAACAGAGGAAGAGATGGGGGGAGAGGCAGAGGGAGAAAAATCTCAAGCAGACACCCTGCTGATGGAGGGCTGTATTCCACAACCCATGAGCTCATGACGTGAGCAGAAACCAAGAGTCAGACACTTAACAAACTGAGCCACCCAGGTAACCCCTTCTTTGAAGAATTTTACTCATATGTGGAACATAAGGAATAACACAGAGGACCAAGGGGAAGGGAGGGAAAGCTGAAGGGGAAGAATCCGAGAGGGAGACAAACCATGAGAGATCCTGTATTCTGGAAAACAAACTGAGGGTTATAGAAGAGAGGGGCCAGGGGGATGGGGTAACCGGGTGATGGGTATTGATAAGGGCACATATGGTGATGAGCACTGGGTTTTATATGCAACTAATGAATCACTGAACACTACATCAAAAAGTAATGATGTACTATATGTTGGTTAACTGAACATAATAAAAAAAAAATAATGAAGTCCAGAAAAAAAAGAGGCCCTCAAATCCAAAAATAAAAAATAAGAGAATCTTAAATAAAGTATATTTAAAGTGGAGGTAAAGGTATCCTGACTTCCAGTAAAGGATTAGGCTACTGAAAATTTGATTCCTTGTTTTTAGAGTCCTTCAGAGTCAAAAAAGCACCAGAAATTTATTAGCATTGGCTGCTGTAAGACATAGACCCCTTGTCTCCATTTTTTAACATGTATGATTTTACTTCTTGCTCTATTAAAGTCCAGTGCGGTGTTGGAGTAGGGGTTCCACACAATTACTCGCTAATCTAGGCTGATGAAGGCTCTGCCTATGTCATGGTTCCATTTACAAGGTTTCTCTGTCAGCAGTTGTTGGCACTATCTTTTCCAGAGCCTCAGGGAGCTTACCAGTGCAAAGTATTCAGCCTGCTCTCCAACCACCAGCATTTGAATCACTTGCCTTAGGGCTTTCCTTGACACTGTGAACTCACTTTGCCTGTAGACACTGTAGGTGGGCAGTGCTGCTCAGTACTGCATGTCCTCAATAACAGTCCTCAACCAGTATTTGATGGGAACTGGTGGAAAAGTATCCCATTTCTTTTGTTCCTTTAGGAGAGATAATTTGAGGTGCATGTGCTCCACTGACCCCTCAAGTTCCAGTGGCTTCTACGATTAACTTGCTTGATCAAATGCCCTTATTGCTTGCCTTCCCTTTCCTGATATCATGAGCATGAAGAAAAAATACAAAAGAATATATACTCAATTGTTAATACAGATTGCTTGATGGAGAAGGAGGCTTACGTGGGGTTGGAAGATGCTATAAGAAAGTACTTCTAGGTAAAACAATTAAAAAAAATCAAAATTAGGCATGTACATGATCACATACTACTGAAGAAATTAAATAAATTATCACTTAAAGTTGATACATAGTACAGTAAAATTACAGCATTAAGCGTATTCCATTTGGTTGTATACAAGTTAATCATGCTGCAATCTTACATCTGTATAAATGTATGCACACACGTACACACACCCCTCTATTTATAACATATAAAATCCAGATGGAAAGTGTTAGCTCTCTAAAACCAACATTTAATATATCTAAGGTATATGGATTTTGTCTTGGACAGAAGCTTTTTATAACCGATTCTGAAAGCAGGATGCAGAACAGATTCTTTTCCACACTGTCCAAAAAATGATATCTATATAAGCATTACTAGATCAAGAAGCTATATCATTTTCAAGTGATAAGTAAAACAAGAATGCAGAAGATTTAAAAATATGCAAATGATAGTAAGAAAATATAGTTATAAATATATTTGCTAAAGGCAATCATTTATCTAAAGAATAAGTTTGTTGAAGTCATGAATTGTTGGAATTTGCTTCCTGTTATGCACTTCTGATACCTTAAAATCAAAGTAAAGCAACATCTTATTTTTTGATTACTGTAGAAGCAATTAGGAGAAAAAATGTATACACTGAATGCCAAATAGATTTATTATTATTATTACTTTACTACCAGAAGCTAACACATACACATGACTTACTCTATTATTTTTACATTTTACAAAATAAGATGAAAATTAATCTAATTGATTTCTATATTATGTATGAGTCCTTGAGTGCAAAACATAAAAATCAGCCACTCCTGCCTATGCATTCTATCTTTCATTTTAAAAAGAAATATGTACACTATATTTTATTTATTTATTAAACCACTTTTCTAATGCATGTCTTTATACAGTTTTATATAAATTGAAATTTTATAGAAAAAGCAAAAATATATGTCATCAAGGAACACTTAATAATTTTTAAATTATACTGCTTTGCATGTGTACATGTCTTCTGACATATTATTAAGTACTTTTTCATTTCTCTCTTAAAGTACTATTTAAATGTATTTTCATGTAATTTACCATACTGTGCCTTTCTTATCACTTTCTATATCTGTCTTTCTTACTAAGCTCTGAATTTGAGGATGTTGATCATATCATATTCTAATAGAGTAGAGAAATTAAATATGCCTTCTTGATTTTGAAATTTGGAATTGCAATTTAGAGAAGCTTGCACCAAACAGTACTTCATTCATCATTTACTCATCCATTTATAAAATTGTATTCGCACTGACTACCTACAAACCCCATGCTAAGAACTAAAACCATAAAACAGCATAAGATACGGAGCAAAAACTATTCTAAAGTATGAAAGCATCATTAAATGATACTGAGCTATGGAAAGATATGTATGATATGTAGAACATCCTGGTGGCAGTAAGTAGTAAGGACTGGATAGTAGAAAACTAAAGATAAACAGCTAAGCAAAACATAGTATAGTGCTCAAGATGAGGGAATTTTAGGCATTAATATTGTAAATTTTTGACAACAAATGTTCTGAAACTCTTCTACTATAGTTGATCCACAGTGATGGTCCCCAATAAATGAGACTTTCTAGTATTCACACATCGTGTAGTCTCCTCTCATTGAATCTGGCTCACCCTGTTTACTATCTTTAATCAATAAAGTGTAGTTGAAGTGAACAGTAGTAAGTTCCATAGTCCTTAAGACATCTGATGTGTCCTCTTTCACCTTTTTGATACATTCCCTCTTAAAAACCAATCACCATGCTGTCTGACATCCAAGCCGCATGGAGAGGTCACACTGAGGAATCTGTGTTGTCTCATCAACATCCATGAAAGAGCTCCCAGCCAGCATTAATTAGAACCACATGAATTAAAAGTCTTGAACATTCCAGACCAGTATAGACTCCAGATGCCTGTGTCTCCTGATAACAATGACATGAAGCAAAAGAACCATCCAGCTGAGTTGCAATCAACAACAGAATCATGAGGGATTAAAAAAAAAACAAAAACAAAACAAAACACTGTTGTTTAAACCAGAAAGTTTAAAAATGGATTTGCCACACAGCATAAAGAACCTAAACAAATACTGGTACCAGAGCAGTTGTGACAAAAAAACCTGAAACGTGGATCAGCTTTGGGACCAGCTGTCAAGAGCAAGCTAGAAGGGCCCCAAGGAGAATATTAGTAAAGACTGAAAGGGAAATGAGGGAATTTTTATTGGAGGCTAGAGAAAAAGATGCCCCGTGCTGGGAATTTTGGCAGCACTCTTTACTTGGAAAATATGGAAAACAGAAATATGTTATCAGTCGATAACCATGGTTTCTATCTTTAAGTGAGAAGCAGTACCTAGTGGGCCTCTCTGGATTTTGGAAATAATATATACTTCATTTGGATTTGCAATTTCAACTGATTTACTTAATTAGCTGAGACTATGCCAGTTTTGAGCAAAATGCAGAGAAGAGGTTGTACAGTAAGTTCAGGCTACTGTGCAGATGCTAGGCCACTTGTCCATATGACCCAACAGATTTAATGGTACTTGAAGTTAGAGATGTAGCCTGGAATGTTTTTGCAGGCTCCTGTGAGTAAATAACAGTGTACACTTCCATAATTTTGGAGCAAAGCTATGCCATCCTCTGTAGATAACTATTCTCCTGAGGAGAAATAATTTCATTCTTGCTTGGGGGCCCCATAAGAGACAAAACATTTGACCTTTGTCCATCAATTCCACATGCTTATCATTAATTGGGTGTTTTATGACCCATGAAGCCTTAAGCTGAGTGTGCACAATAGCCTCAATTTTCAAATGGAGGTGGTATAAGCAAGGCTCAAGCGGTTACCGAAAACAAATAAATGACATGAGAAAGTGTTCATGTTTCCATGACTTCTCCTAAGTTTATTGCTTCCCCTTTCTCAACTGACACTTATGGTCCATGAGCATTCCTTCTGCTCACTTTTTGGCAGACAGAAGCTTTGGCTTGGCTTACAAATATTTCCACATAATATTCTGATATCTCCCAATAATAGACTTCTTCAGCATTAGCACCTTACTCAAGAGTAGCCCAAAACAAATTTTTGGACAAAACCCTCCTTTAAGCAGTGTATCTTATGGTTAATTGGGCTCAAAAGTACAAATAGCCAGAATTTAAGGTCTGTATCAACTGGTAGGCAGTGGCTAACAGTTTGGTTTGAGAATCAGGAACTTCAAAGATATATGATTGGAAAAATGTTGACAAGGATAGGAAAGATATAGACAGGTGTTTCTAATAAAGATACTCATGCCAAAGGTAAAAATAGAAGCAGATGAAAATCTTAATAATCAAGTGAACAAGAAAATGGTTTCTTGAGTGTTTAGTCATCCTCTTTCCAAGCCGTCCTTCTTCTTGTCTGATGGGGTCATGAATAAGGTAGTCTTGGGCAGAGATGGAGCTTATGTATGGGTTCAGCAACAAGGACTTTCATTCAGCAAGAATTATCTGGTTACAGCCACTGCTGAGTGTCAAACCTGCCAACAGCAGAGACTAACACTGACGTCACCATATGCCCCCATTCCCTGAGAGGACCTTCTGACCATATTGGGTTAATTCTATAATGGAAGGTAGAATGTTTTTTCTCACTGGAATAGAGATCTACTTTGGATACACACAACATTCTTATTCCCTTCTTGGAATGAGTTTATCACATTCATAAAAAAGTTTTAAAATCTCTACTTAACTCGCTTCTTGTACCTGTCATCTTTACTTTTTAAGTAAACATTAATTATAGACTAGCTTTACATTTATAGAAAACTGCAGAGTTCTCTCTTATACTATGTCAGTGTTTCCTTTGCTAATATCTTACATTGGTATGGGATATTGTTCACACAAATGAAGAATATAATTTTTAGGCTGTCCTTCCATATGGGTTTGTTTAATGCTTTCTTTATGATTCTATTGGGTTCATAAGTTACTAATGATAACTTTTATAACCTGATGAATGTTATGTTCATCAGGTTATTCTACAGACAAGTTATTCATTTTCCTCTCTTTTCCTACTGGTATTAGAAACCAAGCTCTGGTGTTCTTGCTTTTCTCTATCTCTGTGCAATCATATGTTTATCTCAATCTAGAATCAAATTTGAATAAAGTCATACTGAAGTATCCAACCCTAATCTAGTACCACATGGCTCTCCCTAGCCTTCCTACATTATTTATTTATTACTTCCCATGTCACTGGGGAGAAACCTGGTTCCCACCATCTACCATTGATTTATTTATTTTTTAAAAATCTCAGTATAAATGTACGTGTAAATCCACACCCCCATGAGAAATAACTTTATAACTAGAGTACAGTGCTAATGTATAGCTCTTTTTGTCCTTAAAGTACTCACTTATTTCCATGCTTACTTAGATAAAAATCTTTTCCCCAACCCTTTTGGGTGAGGTTACACCATACATTTTTAACACAAATTATTTTGTTACCTTCCACATTCCATCCAGAAGTCTCCCAATTCCCTAATTAATTTTGCTTTATTCACATATATTAAATTTCATTATTTGTGCTGCAAATTTCTATGAGTTTTAATAAAAGTATAGTATCATGTAATCACTACTACAGCATCAGAGGAACCTTGCCATGCTAATGGTTATTCCCCTTGTGCTTCATCTATTGGCAGTTCATCTATTCAAACCCTCACCAAACACCTGGCAACGTGGTCTGTATTGCTGTTTCAGAAATGTCATATAAACAGAATCACAGAGTGTGCAGTTATTTCAGAAAGGCTTGTTTCACTTAGCAAAATGCATTTAAGATTCATCTATGTTGATATGTGATAATAGTTCATTAATGTTTATATTTGAATAGTATTCCATATCGACATGCCATCATCCATGAATTCATCCTACCAAAGGATATCTTGTTTGGTTTTGCTTTTGACAATTAAGTATGAATCTATCATAAACTTTCACATGCCCGTTTTGTGGGGAGCCAGAGCCAGGATGGTATCAACAGTTGAGTAAGAGCTCCTGAACTCACCAGCCTGGACGTTTTCGCCCAGGCTAGGCAAGAGTTAATAGTTGAGCAAAATTCCTGGTACCCACCTGTCTGGGCCCCTGCTTTCCTGAGAGAGGAGAGACAAAGGACAGTTAATCATGTGCTAGGTTTAACTAATAGCTTAGGAGGAATTAAGAATTGGCGCCATGGGGTCTGTTACTGGTGTTTGGGGAAGAGATAAGGGGAACTGTGGGGGTATGGAAAGAAGTTGTAAAACGCTTGCTGTGACCCTTCGGCTATGGATGTTTATACAGGACTGAGCACTGTTCACTATATAAAGGCTTGTAACTCTGAATAAAATCGGCACTGTTTGGACATGATCCACTTTGTTCCTCCCATCCCCATCTCTTTTCTTCTTCTTCTTTCTTTCACCATCTCCTTGCCCTTAGGTCTCCATTCCTGTTGCTGTATCAGCTGCAACACCGTTTTCAGATCAGTTGGGCAAAATCTAGGCACACAACTGCTGGTTCCTACAGTAATATTATATTTAGCTTTGTAAGAAATTGCCAAACTTTCTTCCAGAGTGACTATAAGTTTTTCATTCCCACCAGCAGTGAATAAGAATTCCTTATATTTCTTATCTTTGTGATTGTATTTTCATTTAAGAAAATATTTTAGTCATTCTTATAGACATGCAGTAATATCCCACTGTTGTTTAAATTTGCATTCCTCTGACAAATACCATTGAGGACTTTTCCATATGCTTATTTGCCATTGCTATTTTTTCATGAGTGAGTTGTACTTCGGGTCATTTGACCCTATTTTAGTTGGGTTTTTGTTTCTTATTTTTGAAATTCAACAGCTATTTGTATATTTTCAGTACAAGTTCTTTTGGAGACATAAACTTTGTAAATATTTTTTCCTAGTTTATGATGTAGTTTTTATTCTCCTAACAGTACCTTTAACACAGCAAAAGTTTTTTAATATTTATAAAGGGCAACTTACAAACAGTTTTCTCAATTGTTTTCATTTGTCGTTGTATCTAAGAACTCATCACCAAACAGAAGTTTACATGAATTTCTCATATGTTTTACTCTAGAAGTTTTAGAGATTTACATTCTAATTAGATTTCTAAATAAAAACTTGAAACATTAAAAAAAATAATTTAACCATTAAAAAAACTTAAAATAATTTACCTCTCTACCTTTTGAGTTAACATTTTTCTAGGTTGTAAAGTCTGTTTAAGTTCTTTTTTTTCTCCTTTTGCATATGGACATCCAATTGTTTAAGCACAATGTAGAAAAGATTACCCTTTCTCAATTGAATTGCTCTTGTGGAAATCAGTCCACTATATTTTTATGAGTCTATTAATGAATTTTCTATTCTATTGGTCAATGCAATAATGTGAGTCATTCTTTCAAAATTATGTTGGGTATTCTAGATCTTTTGCTTTACCATATAAATTTTAGAATCCATTTGGCAATATTTACAAAAAGCTTACTTGAATTCAAAGCTCTTTATGTAGATCAATGTTTCTGATATAAATAATTTCTCTCTCATCTAAAGAGCTTCCTTTAACATTTTTGGTTTGTTTATAATAAATCTACTCAGTTTTTGTTTCTTTGAAAAGCTGTTTATTTCTCCTTCATCTTTGAAGAATCATTTCACTAAATATAGACCTTTGGTGGCTTTTTTGTTACCCTTAACACAAATATTTTATTCCACTCTTTTCTTATGGGATTTGATTAGAGGGCTATTGTATTTCTTATCCTGGTTTCTCCACAGCTAAGGTGTTTCTTTCTTCATTGGGTTTCCTTCAGCAAGGTTTTCTCTTTGTCTTTGATTTTTGTACAGTTTGACTATGATATGCCTAGGAGTGTGTGTGTGTGTGTGTGTGTGTGTGTGTGTGTGTGTGTGTGGTATATTTTGTTTTGTTCTTTTTTTATTTTTCTTCTGCTTTATTTTCTCTAAGCTTCTGGGATATGATTTTGGTTCTTATCACTAATTTTGGGGAGACTTCAGCCATTATTACTTCAAATATTCCTTCTGTGCCATTCTGTTTCTTCTGTTATTGCAATTATGAACATATTACACTTTTTGATATTATCCCAAAGTTCTTAGACTTTTTTTAAATTCATATTTTATTCTTTATTTAAGCTGGGGAGTTTTCTATTGACATATATTCAAGTTCCCTGATACATGCCTTAGTTAGTGAGCACTGAGAAGGGATTACTCACTTCTGTTACTGTGTTACGGATTTCCAGCATTTCATTTTGATTCTTAGAGCTCTCATCTCTTTAATGTCATTCATTGTCTATCCATTCTTGCACATTATCTACTTTTTCCATTGGACCCATGATACATAAATAGTTCTTATTTTATTTAGGTTTTTTCTTTTAAAATATTTATTTATTTTAGAGAGAGAAAAAGAGGGAGAACATGACTGAGAAAGGAAGGAGCAGAAGGAGAGGGAGACAATCTCAAGCAGACTCCCTGCTGAGTGGGGAGTCTGACATGGATGGGGCTTGCTCTCACAAGCCTGAGATCATGACATGAGCCAAAATAGAGAGTTGGACACTTAAAGGACTGAGTCACCCAGGAGTCCCAAATAAATAGTTCTTATTTTAAATTCCTGGACTGAAAATTCCAATGTATATGTCATAGCTGAGTCTTGTTTTTTCTGTCTCCTCAACATATTTTTTTAGTACCTTTTGGTGTACCATTGTAATTATTTAATTAAAAGCATGATATGTTACAAAAGGTAATAGACACTGAGGTAAATGGGCCCTTAGTGTGAGGATTTATGACAGTCTGACTAGCATTTGGGATATGTTTAACATTTATTGTAGATATAGGTACCAGAGGCTTCAAATTTGTTTACACTCCTTGTTTTTGTTTCACCTGTAGGCTTTCAGATTCCTATATGTGTTGCTAGGCAGAGAGAGTCTATGTGATGTAAATCTTTATCTGTAATTACTATTTTTATACTGGAGGTTTATGGTGTAGGGTTAACATACAGAGGAGAGACCATTCTATAATTTGGAGGTTACACCTCAGACTTTTAATAAGGCTATATTTGGTATTTGTCCTTCATAAGTTTCTGTCCCTTCTTCAGGGATGTAGCCCTGGCTGGGTATTGGATTCTAGATTATGTAAGATTTTCGTCAAGACACTAATGTAGTGCTTTCTTGCCTATGAGAAATCCGTAGTCAAACTGAATTTCATTTGTAGATGACATTATATTTTTCTTTTCAGTTCTCTGGAAACTTTTTTTAGGTTATTTCCTTCATTTTAAATTTCTAAATGTTCAACATAATAGTCTAGATTTGTTCCTTTTTATTAACTCAACACTCAGTAGATCAGATCTTTACATTTGAAAATTTGCAGTTTTTTTTTTTAAGATTTTATTTATTTATTTGACAGAGAGAAACACAGCTAGAGAGGGAACACAAGCAGGAGGAGTGAGAGTGGGAGAGGCAGGCCTCCTGCTGAGCAGAGAGCCCAATGCAGGGCTCGAACCCAGGACTCTGGGATCACGACCTGAACTGAAGGCAGAGGCCTAACGACTGAGCCACCCAGGTGCCACTTCACAAATCCTCCTTACTCTCTCTTTCTTCTACTTTCTGGAGGTCCATAAAGTGTAGGCTGGTAATTAGAAAGGTTTTGTTTGTTTTTTGTCCTTTTTTTTCCTCTTCATTTTTCATTTACATGATACTTTAGTAATACAATGGCATTTTATGGTCCTTTGATGATATGGGTAAATATTCAGCTGACCTTTTTCTTAGTTTAACTGTGGTTGGACAGTTCATATCCTAGTTTCTAAAATAGGTAAATACTATAAGAAAGAAGGGGCAAGTAAGTCTCTAGTCTATTCCTATTGTTCATTCCCATTCTCAGCTGTCGTGCAGCTATTCTGGTGTAGGTGCACTGTATGCATATTGCACAACTTTGAGTTAAAATAATAAGCAAATACCTAAACCCTGATGCTAGTATAAATTTTTAAAGTTCATATTTACATTTTTTACCCATACTGTTCAATGCTTTTGTTTTCATTATTTCTAATTTATAATAGCATATATTTTAATAAGAATGGAAGAAATATATCAGGCATTGTAACTATGCCAAATTAACACTTAAATTGATCATTTTCCTGTTAAGAATTATTAATAAGAAAATTCTATTTTTTTTTCCTATAAACAGGGTGATCTGTTTCACAAGTACTGTTTTGATCCATGGGGGAAAATGCAAGGATTCTGACAAAAGCAAAATGTGCAGAGAGCACTAGCACTGCTGAACATACTTTCAATTTTGTATATACTTAACCAGAACTATTACCTTAGAAAGACAACATTATTTCATGAATGAAAGCTCAAGATCTATACCATTTAGAGAATTGTAGCCATCACTCTCAAAACAATCAAACTTCAGATTAAACCTTTGCTGGCATTCTGGCAAGGAGAGCATTGATGTGAAACTGCTGCTTTTAAGGGAGACAGTTGTTAAAGGGGAAAAGGTCAAGATGTCAAGAATAAGTTAAATGACGTGGCAGTATTCAGAGACTTCTGAAAGAAAAACTATTAAAGACATAAACACCTTGTGGATCCATTTATCTCAAAAAATCTTAAAAGAGAATTTTAAAATGTTTTTATTGAGGAGTTCACTTAATATGATTCTCAAAGATTTTTTCCCAAGGAAATGTCAAATTTCTATATAAAGAACCTATTGCTCATTTCTGAAGTGCAAATAATGTCAAGGTTTACATGGATAATCTTTATAGTATCAAGATATATCTGGCTATAATTTTTTCATATGTCACATGCTTTCCCCTTCAGGAATTTTGACTTTTCCTTTCCCTTGTCCATTTTCCTTGTTCTCTCTATATATATGGTTTGTCTCTCTATTTTACTCTTAATTTCTTCTTCACAAATTTTTTAGGGACGGGGAGAGAGAGAGACAGAGAAAGGGAGAAAGAGAGGGGAAGGGGAGGGCAAGAGGGAGAGGGATAAAAGAATCTTAAGCAGGCTCTATGCCCAGCACAGAGCTGGACATTGGACTTGATCTCATGACCTGACATGAAATTAAGAGTTGGACATTTAACCAACTGAGCCACCCAAGCACCCCCCATGAATAACTTATCTTGTATGATAATAATCATTTACTTTTCAGTTATTTTTAATAATGAACATTACAACTAGTATTCAAAATACTAGTGATGGATATAATAACTTTAATTTATATAGATATGGTTTTCTTTCTTTCTGAATTTTCAAAATTTTGGGAAAAGTTATTGAACAGTGGCTACCTGTACAATGATAGTTCAAATCAAAAAAGGACACATAATTCAATAATTTAGGAAGGGAAATAGATTACAGTAAATGAGACAGCTACAATCCTTCTTTTAACAAACCTGGTCTATTCTTTTTCTCAGATATGTTTGATAAGTCTGATAAGTCAAATAAGCAAATTTTGGCATCAATTAGACAAATTAGTCATAAAATCAAATGTCTTACGCCAGGCAGGACCCAGAACTATGGAATCATATCAGCTCCCAGGAATAATTGTGAGTTCTATATACTTGTCCCTAGCAAAAAAAATGGAGATAAGGAATATTCAGTTAATTATCTGAAAATAGATAACATTGTATTTCATAAAATTAGACATAAACTTTCTTGAAAACTAGTTTGACACATTACTTATTTAGTTTTAACAGCTTTATTGAGATATAATTCATTTAACATATAATTCATCCATTTAAAATGAAAAAGTCAATGGCTTTATGGCATTCACAAATAGGTGTAATCATCCCCAGTCAATTTCAAAATTTTTTCATAATCTCAAAATGGAAGCCTGTACTTTGTAGCCATTTCCCCTTACCCCATACCCCAGGCAGCTCTAAGCAATCATTAATCTTTATATATATATATATATACATATATATTTATTTTCATATATAAATATATTTTCCATATATTAATAAATGTGTTTCCATATATATTCTCATATATAATATATACATTTCCATACATTTTATATATATATATATATATATATATATATATATATACACACTTCTATGCTCTGGATATTTGATATGAATGAAATCATAAAAGTATGACATGTGACTGGTTTCTTTCAATTAACTTAATTTTGTTCAAAATTCATCCATGTTTTAGTGTGTATCAGAAGTTCATTCCCACTATGGACAAATTATACTCTTTTTTAGGGAGTATTTTCTTTATCCATTAATCAGTTGATGGGCATCTGGGCTGTTTCCAACTTCTGGCTATTATGAATAATGCTGTTACTAACATTCAAGTGTAATTTTTTGTTCATTCTGCCAAACTGTTTTTGAAAGCAGCTGTGCAATTTTAGATTCTCACCAGCAACATCTGAGGGTTCTGATTTTTCCACATCCTTGCAACAATGATTATATATGTCTATTTTTTAAAAATGTTTGTCAGCTTAATTTCTTTAAAGACACCGAGTGATATAAACTTGGGTAACAAAGAAGGTTGGGCAGAATATCATTGTAAGTGTTTATAATCAAATATTTTAAATGACACATTTTTAATCTACTCTTTTATTATCACACATAATTAATCTACTCTTTTAAAGAAAATGGGCTTTTAAAAAAGGGGTGTTCCTTCTCTTTAGGTACTCTATCTAAGAACAGGAGCCAGATTAAATAGCAGAGCCATATAGCCGGTGGCCAAGACATACGCCACTATGGTCCAATCTATATTTGACACCAAAACACGTCCAATTCATATTATAACAAAATACCAAGTTGAAAAACACTGTGTACAGCATGACCCCAATTTCATAAAATATTCATACCTATTTATCTATATGGTGCAGGGAAGTAATTTTAGAAATGGATGCTTATTGCCAATATGGGAAAGTGTAAATTTATTTTCTGCTTATTCTTTTAATAATATCATTGTTTTTTGCTAACTTACAATGTTATTTTAGTTTCAGGCATACAAAATAATGATTTGATATTCTATATGTTATGCAATGCTCACCACAATAAGTATAGTTACCATGGAGAGGATATTTGAAAATGATCTATCTGATAAGGAGTTAACATTAAAATATATAAATAACTCATACAACTCAACACCAAAATAATAATAATAATAATCTTATTAAAAAATGGGCAGAAAAACTACACAGACATTTTTCAAAGGAAGACATAAATGATCAACAGATACATAAAAACATGCTCAACATCTAATAATCAGGGAAATGCAAATCAATTCACACAAGTCTGAAAAATATAAGAAATAGCAAGTGTTGGCAAGAATTTAGAAAAAAAGGAACCATTATGAACTGTTGGTAAGAATGTAAATTGGTGTAGTCACTGTGGAAAATAATATGAATGTTCAACCAAAAATTTAAATAGAATTACTACATGGTAAGAGTAATTTCATGAGGTATGTACCCAAAGAAAACAAAACACTAATTAGAAAAGATATATGCACCTTTTTTTATTGCAGCATTATTTACAATAATCAAGATATGGAGACAAACCTAGTGCCTATCCGTAGATGAATGGATAAAGATGTGGTATATATATGTAAATGGAATATTACTCGGCCATTAAAAAAGAATGAAATCTTGCCATTTACAACAATATGGATGGACCTAGAGAGTATAATGCTAAGTGAAATGAGACCGAGAAAGATAAATATCATATGAAAGATAAATATCATCTATAAAACTTAAACAAAACAAATGAACAAAAGAAAAAAAGAGAAAAAACAAAAAACAGACTCTTAAATACTGAGAACAAACCGGTAGTTGCCAGTGGGGAGGTAGTGGGAGGATGGAGGAAATAGAAGAAATTAGGAGAACACTTATATTGATGAGCACTAAATAATATACCAAATTGTTAAATCATTATATTGTACCTCTGAAAATGATATAACACTGTATGTTAATTATATAAAACACAAAGACAAAAAAGAACAAGTGTTAGTGAGATACAGAAAATACCAATTTTTTTTAAAGATTGTGTTTGTTCATTTGACAGAGAGAAACACAGCTAGAGAGGGAACAGAAGCAGGTGGAGTGAGAGAGGGAGAAGCAGGCTTCCGATTGGGCAGAGAGCCTGATGTGGGGCTCGATCCTGGGGCTCCAGGATCATGACCTGAATGGAAGGCAGACACGTAACGACTGAGCCGCCCAGGCCCCCAGGAAAATACCTATTTTTGATTATCTATGTCTAGTAGGTGTGAAGTGGTATCTCATGGTGGCTTTGATTTGCATTTTCTCAATGATTAATGATTCTGAGCATCTTTTAATGTGCTTATTGGGCACTTGTTTACATTCTCTGGAGAGATATCTATCAGACTGTTTACCCAATAAGTGGGTTATTGAGTTGAGATATTTCTTATATCTTACTGTAGGAACTTAAAACCATAAATTTTCCTTTAAGCATTGCTTTAGCTGCATCCTGTAAATTCTGTGTCTTCATTTCCACTCATTTCAACATTTTCTGATTTTCCTTTGGCTTCTTCTTTGACCCATTATTTAGGAATATCTTTTTATATTTTATTTTTACTCCCACTTTATTTGTATCTTTTACATTATTATGGATATATTTGGAATTATATCTGCCATGTTACTTTTTGTTTTCTATATGTCTTATGTTGTCTTGTTTTTCTATTCCCCTTTTACTGCATTATTTTGCATTAATAGTTTCTAATGTACCATTTTAATTCTTTTTTTTTTAAAGATTTTATTTATTTGACAGAGAGAAACACAGCCAGAGTGGGGAACACAAGCTGGGGGAGCGAGAGAGGGAGAAGCAGGCTTCCCGCCGAGCAGGGAGCCTAATGTGGGACTCGATCCCGGGTCTCCGGGATCATGACCCGAGCCGAAGGCAGTTGCTTAACCAACTGAGCCACCCAGGCACCCCAATACCATTTTAATTCTTTAATAATTTCAACTGTATTCTTGAGGTCTTTTTATTTTTTACTTTCTGCTGTAAGATTTACCATTCAACATCTCAACTTATCTGAATCAGCTTCCAACTTATAACACTTTAGTGTCATATACAAAAATTATATTTTTGTATCTCTACTGTATTTCTCTGTCATTGTATATTATCATTATGCATATTGAATTAATCTGCAAACCCAACAATATATCATCATAATTATTATTTACCATCTGTAGTCATTTCCTTAGGCCACTACAGTTTTGTTCACATGTGTCTTTTTGTGCTATTATTAGCAAATACGTTGTTCATATACAACTTCTGTGTTATAAGCCCAACAATAAATATTTGTATAAAATATATATAATATAAATATTAATATAAAACTGTACATGTTATAGTTATGGCTTCCATAGCTTCTACCCTATCTCAAGTTCACTTTTTCTTTTTCCTATAAATTCAAATCTACTGTTGAACCCCTCTGAAATTTTTTATTTCAATTGTTGCACTTTTCAACTGTTTTCATTTCTACTTGGCTCATTTTTTATAATTTCTGTTTATTGATATTCTCTATTTTTGCAATATCTTCATTGTAACTTCCCTTTTTCTCTGACTATGATTTCCTTTAGTTCTGTAAACATAATGAGATCTTTAGAGTATTTTTTTGTTAAATCTGACATCTGGTCACTTTGGCAGGCAGTTGTGGTTGCCTATTTTTTATCCAGTGTATGGTTTATACTTTCTTGTTTCTATATGCAACATATTTTGTTGTTGTTGTTTTGTTGTTGTTGTTGTTGGAAACAGGACACTTTAGATAATACATTGTAGTAACTCTGGGTGCTGGTCTCATTCTCTCCCAGGATTTTCACTGTTATTTGCTTTTTTATTTGTTTAGTGACTGGTAGAATTATTTTAGTGACATATTACCCAACTCTACCCTACCCCACACACACAGTGATAAGCCTCTGACATTCTTCCTTTGGGAGATGACATTTTAGTGAACCTAGTTCACTCTGGGTTGACAGTGATTATGGTAGGGCTCCTTTCCTCTTTTCCTGACCATGCCCAGCTGTTAAGCTCCACTAACTGCTAGCTGATTGCTCTCTTATTTCAATGTCTTATAAGCAATGTCTTCTGGCAAAAATTAAAAAAGAAATCCAATCAAATCCTGGTTCCTTTAAAGACACAGTTTCTGAAGACAGTGTTTAATATTTGCTTTGATACACGAGGACTTCTCTCAGCTGTCATATCCCCTAGTTCTGTCCTGAAAACTACTACACTTACAATTTAATCTGCCTCTTAAACCCCTCCCAACTGCCTTTCACCATAATCCTACTATGCTTGAGAGCACCCTTAAACTTAAACTTCAAACTTTGATGAAAATGAAATCAGTCCCTTTTGTAAAAGGTCAGGAATTCTCTCTTTTAAGGCATTCTTCCCTCTTCAGTAAAATCATTAAGCCAGGGTTCTGGAGCTGCATTGTCCAGGGTTCTGGAGCTATCATTGTCACCAGGGTTCTGGCTGGTGACAATGATAAGCTTTTCTCTGATTGTCACTTCTACTCTAGGAGCTGAATGCTTGGTGGAAGGGAAGCAATAGTTTGAGGTCCTCTTGTTTCATCTCTCCTGGCATGGAATGGCATCCTCGCAAGCAAAAGATCAAGAGTGATCAGAGCCCCAATATTCCCAAGAAAGAGCCTTCATTCCATGGTGATGGCTATGTGAAAGAAAAGAATACCTATCTCTTAACTGAACTTATTTAAGACTTAACTTTAGCAGCACATAGCTGGAGGCAAGAAAAGAAAAAAATGACATCATCCTCTTCCTGGGAAGAAAGACTTGCAACTGAGATCCAGGGAGAAAGGAAGTCCAGTGCTGTTACATGCACCAGTCTGGATTGAAGTCTTTGCCTCATTGAGCTGAAGAAGAGGGTAAGTGGTCTTAGTCCAAATACCACAGATTCAACTTTCTATTGAATCTTCATAGATTTTCTTCAAAGAATTTCTTCATTTGCTGTTTGCCGTTAAGACTGTTTCCAGAGGTTTTCAATGTTTTGTGGGGTTTTTTTGGTATTTTTAATTATGTCCACTAGTTTCATTGGGGAGAGGGTTCATGGAGCTCCTCAAACTATCATGCCTGAAGTCACTCTCTTTATATTATTTATATTTAATTCCTGAGTTTATTGTTTGTCTCAGTTGGTATCTATGTTACTCAAAACATCAAATAGAAACTCAAATTGTCATAGATTATACTCTTACAATATTTAAATAGTTATCTGTAAGGAACTAGGCATGATATAATATATGTAAATGCCATTCAGGCCTAGGGTTTTAGATTAATTATTTTTAAATATACTAATAATTGTAAGATGCTATTTAATAGAAATTTCCCTGCATGCTACAGAATAGTGATTCATCAACTAGATGCTATTATTACCACTAACTAGAGACAAGCAAAAATTAAGTCACATTTTCAATCACATTAAAGAATTATTTTATAAGACTTAAACTGGCTCAAAAATAGACGGTCCCATGCACCTGGGTGACTCAATGGGTTAAAGCCTCTGCCTTTGGCTCAGGTCATGATCTCAGGGTCCTGGGATGGAGGCCTGTGTCAGGCTCTCTGCTCAGCAGGGAGCCTGCTTCCTCCTCTCTCTCTGCCTACTTGTGATCTTTCTCTCTGTCAAATAAATAAAGAAAGAAATATTTTTTAAAAATAGATTGTCCCATATCAATATTCCCCTGGCCTATTTAAATATCATTTTTATAATTTAATTTCCTAGATCATCACTTTTAATTCAATAATTTGTTGTTTCGCTTCCAAAGTTGAAAAGAAAGTATACACATATAAATTACACATGCAACAAATATATGTATATATAAAGACAATAAGCTCAGAGCATATTCTTCATCTATCAAAGAATAATAAAATAACTTAAAACTATAGAGTTTTTTATTCATTCAACAATTATTAAATTCTCCCTAGATACTAGGCACTGTTATGGGCACATTAGATGTAACAAATAAGCAAAATGACATACCTGTTGTGCAGATTGCATTCAAGTAAGTCATAATCAACACATAGACAATTCTATTCATATTAAGCTAGATAGTAATGGCTTTTGCAGTTAAAAACAAAAGGATGTTTATGAGTTTTCTAATAATAAATCATTTATCTGAGGCATTCACAAGAAGAAACAATATTTATTAGCCTATCAACTGACAAAATACAGTTAAATTAACAGTATAACTGTAACAAGAAAGCAATGATATTGATATTTCTCCAATATTGTTCCTTCTGTTTAAAAGTAGTTAAGAAAGTAAAATCTATGGTGAAATATAGAATTAGAAAAAAAAAACCTAAGTTTATATTTAAATGTGACTGTGATGAGTTCTTAACATTTTCTTTAGTTGTTAATTTTTTTTTTTTTTTTTAAGATTTTATTTATTTGACAGAGAGAAACACAGCCAGAGAGGGAACACAAGCAGGGGGAGTGAGAGAGGGAGAAGCAGGCTTCCCGCTGAGCAGGGGAGCCCGATGTGGGACTCGATCCCGGGTCTCCGAGATCATGACCTGAGCCGAAGGCAGTCGCTTAACCAACTGAGCCACCCAGGCGCCCCTTTAGTTGTTAATTTTAAATGAAATTTTAAATACATACAATGACAGTTTCTTAAAATATGTACATATTGGAATGAATTATCAAGTTGGAACTAAGACAAATATTAGTTCTAAAGTTAACTTAGGGGTGCCTGGGTGGCTCAGTTGGTTAAGCATCTGACTCTTGATTTCAGCTCAGGTCATGATCTCAAGGTTCTGAGATTTGGAGCCCTATTTTGAGCTTTATGCTTAGCAGGTGTCTGCTTGAGATTCTCTCCCTGCCCCATTTGCATGTGTGTACTCTCTCTCTCTACAACAAATAAATAAACATTTTAAAATTAAAAATAAAAAAAATAAAGATGAACTTAGATGATTACTAAAATATAAGATATACCAGGCCGGAAACATGGTGGAGTGGGAGGATCCTAAGTTCACCTCATCCTAGGGATACAATGAGCTAATGCCCCCATCAGTGTAAATTACCCAGAAAATAACCCAAAGACTGGCAGAACATACTCCACAACTAAAGGTAGAGAAGAGGTCATATCCAGAAGGTAGGAAGGGCTGAGACACAATTTGGGAGTGAAGAGGACTGTGGCCATCCATAAGTGAACTGGGGGTGTGGTGGAGAGTACAAATAGACTACCCAGTTGAGAAGCCCTCCATGGGGAAGAGGAGTCCCTACTACATTTGGCTCTGAAATCAATAGAAGCCACATTTCATGAGTTTTTACAACCAGAGGACTAAGCCAAGAATTTTAAAAATCAGCAGGCTTGATTCTGGGAGAGGCTGGAGGGCATTAGGAAGCTGAGTTTCCCTCCATGCCCACTTAAAGATACAGAATAACCAATAGCCAGGAGAGACACAGCTTAGAAGAAGCAGTTTGAAAAATGCCTGGGGCTCTTGGAGGGAGCGTTATTCATTCATCTCAGAGCCTGTCCCAAAAAGGCTAGGATCACAAGGAGATCCAGCTAGGAAAAAAGGAGCTGGCAGAAATCATTTTCCTCTCATTGTTCAGCATAAACACACCAACACCTGTGGGAACCAGCACTATACCTACACTGTTACCTAACTTGCTATCACTGAGCCCACCCACCTTGTTTCTAACACCTTTTCTCTCTCTTCACTGCGACTCCTGTAATACAGATGTTATTATGTTTGATGGAGTCACCTAGTTTCCTAAGTCTTTTCTCGTGTTACGTAATTCTTTTTCTCTTTTGTTCAGCTTCGTTATTTTCCATTCTTTTATCCTCTAGGTCACTGCAGACTTTCAGTTCTAGTAGGAATAGCATTAAGTCTCATTTAACAAGCAGATCACAGCACACCTAGTTAAAACCTGCCAGTTCTGGCCAAGGTCTAAACACTGTCCACTGCAGGGAAGGAGAACCACTGTAGACAACTGACCTGAGGGATAGGGTAGCCAAAACGTAGCAGCAAAGTGCATGCAGCACACATCAGTGGCGCTTCTTGAAGTGCCAGGCCCTGGAAATTATATGAGCTCTTCTTCATAAAGCCATTACTCCCAGGGAAAGAAACATAACAAGATTTTATAACACATAGAAGACAGGGACCTAGACATAATGCCAAGATGGAGGAATTCATTCCAATGAATGAACCCTTTCCTGTCACAGTGAGAGATCTAATCAACGCAGATATAAATAATATGCCTGAGGCAGAATTTAAAGGAACAATCATAAGGATACTCTCTGAGCTTGAGAAAATATTAGAAAGCATCAGGGAGACCCTTACAAAGTAAATGAGATGATATATGAATTTTATTATAAAATCATGTATAAGTGAATTATCTTATCATTCATATTTATTTGCATAATAATATACTTAAATCATTTTGGTTAATATTAGTGCATTTTCTGCTATAATATTCAAATCCATTTCACTAGGACTATGAGACAGAAAAGGAAGTAATTATACTGTCTTAAGGAAAAAAGAACAGAGTACTGTCAGTTGGAATATATCAACCCTGAAATGATTTTGGTACAATATCATATCCTATTTTATCAATAGATAAAACTGAGTTTGAGATTTAGCTATATCCCTGGGTAGCTAGGTAATCATGGCTAAGGGGCTATATAGCCATTCGAGTTCTACTGTATTATGATACAGAGTAAGATTAGAGAAGGAGGGGGATAGCAGAAAAAATAGTTTGTGACTGACTGAGCTACATGATATATTTATATATCATATTTAATAATTAGATGACAATTGCAATTTATATTTTCTACCAGCACTATGGTTTACAATTTATTTTTATCAATAATATGAAATATAATCAGACTGAGAATGGATAATATTATTTTATTTTTTCAGAGTAGGGTCAAAGCATTATACCTGGTTATTATGGGGAGGAAAAAGTACAGAAAAGAAGAAGAGAAGAAATAGATCTTAACTAATTAAAACATGGAAAAGATAAAAAAAAAGTAGAAGTCTTATGACATTTATTTCTAGTAAGACCCAAGTCAGTCTACAAAAATAATATTCCATGTAGAATCTCACTGAATTTCTAATCCTGTTGCTGAATTACATGCTACAATCACAACAAATTCACATTTCTCAGCCAATCCAGGCTATCACTTGTACTAAAGAAAAGAATCAAAGTTAATATAGAGACATTAACTTTTAGCACTTTCATAATTAGGTGGAATGACAAACAACCTAAAGAATAAGAAAACTCATTGCTATAAAGTTCATAATCTTTTTTTCATTCTAAACATCTTAAACTGTATGTTTAACATAGCCACTAAAGATCACCTGATATAGTGGAATGTTTTATGTGTATATGTTTATTACCTGCTTTTTAATCGTTATAATACTACATATTGTTTATCCTAGTATTTTCAAAATATTAATGAACAGTGTTAAGAATCTTAAAATGCAAGGATACAAAGATGGTTGAGGAGGAGGGGACTCTAGTTTAACCAGTGCCCTGAACTGAGCTGGATATCTACCAAACCATTCTGAACACCCACAAAATCAGCCTGAGATGTAAGAAGACATACCCAGATCTATACCAACAGAGTATTTCCAGTGACCAGTTTCTAGGTATCAAGTGGAGAACTGCTATTCTGCAGGCAGGTATCAGAAGATAAACAGAAGAGGGAGGGAGTCACCATAGGCATTGGTGCCAAGAAGGTGAAATGACACAGGAGTGCAAAAGCATCCCATGCTGGGGACTGGGCACAGACTCGCAGGCTGGTAGCTGTGGGAAAAGGACTATAGGCAGCCCCCAGACTGAAACCTGGAGCTGTGGGGGCACGTGTGTGAACTAGGGGTGGCTGGTGGTTTTAGAAGCACAAAGGGTAGAGACATGTCTGGACCTGGAAGCAAGGGCTGAGAGTGCTGCTGTAGGGTGCACTACCCAGGATGGTGGGGGTTTTTAGCAGCACAGACAGAAATGGAAACAGTGTGGCCTGCAGTGCTCACTAAAGAACAGACTGAGATCTCTGTTCTGAGACAGAGGTCTGGATATGATACAGTCAATTCTTCTCTGACTCTCAGAAGAGATGCAGAAAGCCATCAGGAAAAGCCACCAGAGAAAAAAAGCCCCAAAAATCTGGTTTTCACTGAGCCCATGCTCAGAGCAGGGCAACTCTGCCCAAACAGGGTTGCTTGAGTAACAGCACAGCAGACCCCTCCCTCAGAAGACAGGCTGGAAGAACAAGAGGCCAACAACCCTAAGGTCCATATAAAACAGGTGCATCTTGCTTGGGTCATGGTCAATAATTTGGACTCTGTACATTCCTTCAACAGTCCCTCAACAGAATGACTAAGAGTAGGAACCCCCAACATAGGAAGGACTCAGAGACTGTGACCTCTACCACAGAACTAACAGATATGGATATAAGCAAGTTGCTGGAAACAGACATCAGGGTTACAGTTATGAAGACAATAGCTAGGATGGAGGAAAACCATTAATGGCAACATAGATTCTCTAAGGGCAGAAATGAGAGCTGATCGGGCAGAATTTAAAAATGCTATCAATCTAGATACTCTAGATTACATACTCTAGATACTCTAACAGCTAGGATAAATGAGGCAGCATAATGAATTAGTGATCTAGAAGATAAACTGATAGAAAAGAAAGAACAGGAGGAGGTCTGGAACAAACAGCTTAAAATCCATGAAAACAGAATTAGAGAAATAAATGACACCATGACAAATTCCAATGTAAGAATTATTGGGATCCCAGAGGGCCTGGAGAGAGAGAGAGGACCAGAAGATATATTTGAGCAAATTGTAGCTGAGAATTTCCCTAATCTGAGGACTGAAACAAGCATTCATGTCCGGGAGGCAGAGAAGACCCCTCCTAAGATCAAGCAGAACAGACCAATGCTCCAGCATGTAATAGTAAAACTTGCAAAGAACCAAAGAAACCATCTTAAGGGCAGTTGGGGGGATAGATTCCTTATGCACATAGGGAAGAACATCAGAATAATGTCATATCTGTCCACAGAGACTGGCAAGCCAGAAAGGGTTGGCAAGACATATTCAGGGTACTAAATGAGAAGAACACTCAGCCAAAAATTCTTTATCTGGCAAGGCTATCATTCAGAATGGATGGACAGATAAAGAGCTTCCAGGACCCACAGAAACTGAAAGAATATGTGACCACTAAGCTGGCCCTCTAAGAAATATTAAGGGGGATTCCATAAAAAGAGAAAGGCCCCAAGAGTGATATAGAACAGAAATATAGAGCCAATCTACATAAACAAGGACTTCATAGGCAACATGATGAAAATAAAGTCATGTCTTTCAATAATCACTCTCAATGTGAACAGCCTAAATGCTCCCATACAGCACAGGGTTGTAGATTAGATAAAATCTAATGCATTCAAATGCTGTCTACAAGAGACTCATTTTGAACTAAAGATACATCCACATTGAAACTGAAGGGATGGAGAAACATCTTTCACGCCAATGGACCTCAAAAGAAAGCTGGGGTAGCCATTCTCATATCAGAAAAATTAGATTTTAAGTTGAAGACTGTAGTTATAGATTCAGAAGGATACTATATCATTCTTCAAGGGTCTATCCAAGAAGAAGATCTAACAACTGTAAATATCTATGATATTTATGCCCCCAACATGTGAACAGCCAACTCCATAAGCCTACTGTTATTCAAAATAAAGAGACAGATTAATAACAATACATAAATAATAGAACACTTCAACACTCCACTCTCAGTAACAGACAGATCATCTAAGCAGAAAATCAACAAAGAAACAAGAGCTTTGACTGACACACTGGACCAAATGGACCTCACAGACACATACAGAACAGTCCACCCTAAAACAACAGAATACTCATTCTTCTCGAGCCCACATGGAACTTTCTCAGAACAGACCACATACTGGGTCATAAACCAGGTCTCAACCAATACCAAACGGCTGAGATGAGATTTTTCCCTGCATATTCTCAGACCACAGTGCTTTGAGACTAGAACTCAAACACAAGAAAAAGTTTGGAAGGAATTCAAATACTTGGAAGCTAAAGACCATCCTACTCAGGATTGTTTGGGTCAACCAGAAAATCAAAGAAGAACTTAAACAGTTCATGGAAACCAATGAGAATGAAAATACGTCAGTCCAAAACCCATGGGAGCAAAGGCGGTCTTAAGGAGGAAATATATAGCTCTCCAGGTCTCACTCAAAGAGAAAAATCCTGGGGGCACCTGGGTGGCTCAGTTGGTTAAGCGACTGCCTTCGGCTCAGGTCATGGTCCTGGAGACCCGGGATCGAGCCCCACATCGGGCTCCCTGCTTGACAGGAAGCCTGCTTCTCCCTCTCTCGTTCCCCCTGCTTGTGTTCCCTCTCTGGCTGTGTTTCTCACTGTCAAATAAATAAAATCTTTAAAAAAAGAAGAGAAAAATCCTGAATACAAAAAACTATCTTTACACCTTAAAGAACTGGAGAATCAACAACGAATTAAGCCTAACCCATGCATGAGGAAGGAAATAATTAAGATTAGAGCATAGATGAATGAATTAGAAACCAGAAACACAATAGAACACAACAATGAAACAGTGGAATATTACTCAGTCATCAGAAATAATGAATACCCAACTTTTGCATCAACATGGATGGGACTGGAGGAGATTATGCTAAGTGCAATAAGTCAAGCAGAGAAAATAAATTATCATATGGTTTCACTTATTTATGGAACATAAGGAATAGCATGGAGGACATTAGAAGGAAGGGAAAAATGAAGGGAGGGAATCAGAGGGGGAGATGAACAACAAGAGGCTATGGACTCTGAGAAACAAATGGAGTTTTAGAAGGGATGGGGTGGGGGGATAGGTGAGCCTGATGATGGGTATTAAGAAGGGCACAGATTACATGGAGCACTGGGTGTTATACACAAACAATGAATCATGAAACACAACATCAAAAACTAATGATGCACTGTATGGTAACTAACATAACATTTAAAAAAAGAAAAAAGAAAAAAGAAACTTAAAATAGTTTAATCTAAGACCAGTATATCTTCCATTTAGTTTATCGAGCAAGAGGCAATAGACTCAATTCCCTTTCAAATACTATGAGATTGACACATGTAGTATCTTGGATTACAATGAAGTTAAATAAGAATTGATGATGATGGGCACCTGGGTGTCTCAGTTGCTTAAGCATCTGCCTTCAGCTCAGGTCGTGGTCCCAGGGTCCTGGGATCAAGTCCCACATTGTGCTCCCTGCTCAGTGGGAAGCCTGCTTCTTCCTCTCCCACTCCCCTGCTTGTGTTCCCTCTCTTGCTGTCTTTCTGTGTTTCAAATAAATAAATAAAAACCTTAAAAAAAACAGGGGCGCCTGGGTGGCTCAGAGGGTTAAGCCTCTGCCTTTGGCTCAGGTCATGATCTCAGGGTCCTGGGATTAAGGCCCACATCGGGCTATCTACTCAGCGGGGAGCCTGCTTCCCCCTCTCTCTGCCTGCCTCTCTGCCTATTTGTGATCTTTCCATGTGTCAAATAAATAAATAAATAAATAAACAAATTGATGATGATGTAAATTCTTCCAGTGGCCCAGCCAGTCCATAATTATGTATATTTGAAATTCAAGTTAATCCATTAGCTTTAGGAAACTCTTAAATAACTATCATTGCTACTAAAAAATTATCTCCCACGTAACTACAATAGTGGAAGCAACATTTAACAATGCCTTATTGATAACAGAGCAAAGCATATCTTCTAATAGACCCAATGCTATGATTTTAGTGCTTAGCACATATTTATTTTAAATTTCATCAGTTCTTACATAATTAAGGGAATCATAAGGTTACCTCTAAACTTTCCCAAAGTTATAGTTATTGGTTTGTGAATTCCATGTATAAGAAGATACACTGAGGAGGGCAAAAAAGTCTTTCATTGACTTATCACATATGACAAATTTAAATGTTACATAGCACAAGAAAATATCAAGATTAATCAATACTTAGCTGCTATTTTGCATCAGACATCATGCCATAACATTTTGATTATATCAAACTTTGTGTGTATTGGCAGAGAAGTAGAAGATAAAAATAAAAATTAAAAAAAAGACTCCATTAGCATAAATCCAACAATGTACTTGATTCTTTCCTCATAAAAATAAGCTAGATAAATAATACATAACAGTTTATTTATAGAATAATAAATAACTTGTTTTGGTTTCAGTTGTTACCAGATAATATAAAAAATAAAAGTTACATATGCCATTTCCCATTTTCTAAGATTTTGATCAATATTTTTAATATTTAAATAATCAATAATCAACATATTTGTGCTAACTGTAATTCATTTTATAAATCAGAACATTATAGTTATATCACACAAGATTAAAGTTAAAAGCAAATGTTAATAGTTTTTTTTTTTAAGATTTTATTTATTTATTTGAGACAGAGAAAGAGAGAGAGCATGAGCAGGGTAGGGACAGAAGTATAAGCAGACTCCCCACTGAGCAGGGAGCCCAACTCGGGGCTCCATCCCAGGATCCTGAGATCATGACCTGAGCCAAAGGTAGACACGTAACTGACCAAGCCATCCAGGCGTCCCTTATTTAATATTTTAATAACATTTTATCTTAGATAGATAGATAGATAGATAGATAGAAATATATATGAATAAAATAATAAGAATGGATCTTTTAATTATCTCAAAAATGTCAGATATATCCAAATACATATTTAGTAAAATATTCAAAACCTCACAATTTTATGTTAAGGGCATTTACCTTCCTTTTGCCTCTTAGGCTGTTTCCACGGAAACAGCAGCTGGCACACAAGCAGAATGTTTATAACTTTGATATTTCAGCTCTGCTTGTCAGGTAAATGATGGAAATGTCATTTTTCAAAGAAGCACCTGCAGCTTTTGGGTTCCAACAGGTTCACAGAATATAACATTTTACCTCCTGAAAAAAATTTGGTTTATAATGTTTCTGTATAAATCATAACCATGCCTGCTTTTAAAAGAAGCTTAATTACTCTAGGTTTATTTTAGAAAATTACTTTTTAAATGTAATAACTGATTTTAGATGACTTAGTATTATAATGATCTACAGGGTTCTCAGAATCACAATGAAGAAAATTATCATGATAATTTGCCTTAGGTCAGACATTTACTGGAGGTAGAATCTGTCTAGAGCCACTTTTGTTCTGATACAGCATCTCTCCTTTAGGAGTTCATTTTTTCACTTTGGCCAAAAATTCATGATTCCAGAAGGTTTCATTCTCAGTGGTAAATCACACCTGGGTAGTGAACCGGTTCACCCTTACTCATGCCCTCCTCCCACCCCACCAACTACCCAACAAATATCAAACTTGCTGACTTCTGATACCAATAAGCTATGGTGCTTGACATATTTCTTCCAGAGATAGACTATAACATGCTAATGCTCTGCTGGTTCAAAAATTTAATGAAGTAGTTGTTAATACAGTCATCACCATTTACTGCCATCAGTGTATTTAGAAAATTTGCCAGTGACTAAATATTGTCAATGACAAACATAAAAGTAAAGTGAAAGAGAGATGATCTGGTAAATAAAGAACGTCCTCAAATTAAAATGTCAAGATTTTATTTCCAATTCAAGAAAACACAGTGGTAAACAGAAAATAAAATGATATTATTAAAACATTACATTCTTAATTTTATCTAAAGGACTCTGGCAAGTTGAACTAAAGTTTATAGATCAGGATAGCCCTTCACACTGAAAAAAGGCACTTAGAGTCTAAAACTTATTACCAAGATGCACTTAGTCAAAACAGCCTAATAGTTGGCCATAATAAGCTGTGCTGTTTATAATGGGAACTTACTTGCTAAGGGCAAGTGATCAATTTTCAGTAATTGAATGGAGCTTATTGAGCAACTGCTGCATGCAAGACATTATCAAAGCTTTTGAATAACAGAAAGTAATTAAAGAGAAAATAGCCCCTTTTGATAACAGCTCTAGAAGTCTACATCTAAACCCAAACCATGTCAACAAATTGCATTAAAGAGTGTGCCTGAACTGATCATGAGGCTCAATGATCAAATTCTGTGTTGGCTTCAGATTACTATGCTCTGTTTTGAAAAAAGGGCAAATGGCTTTAGGCAAAAGTGCTCGTGGATTAATTAAAAAGTTAAAACACTTGTAAAACAAATGGAAATAATAATAAAAATTATTTTTTAAAGATTTTTTTTTTTACTTATTTATTTGACACAGAGAAAGACAGCAAGAGAGGGAACACAAGCAGGGGGGAGTGAGAGAGGAAGAAGCAGGCTTTCCCCTGAGCACTGAGCTCAGTGCAGGGCTCGATCTCAGGACCCTGAGACCATGAACTGGACCTAAGGCAGTCGCTT
This sequence comes from Spilogale gracilis, assembly GCA_004023965.1. NCBI lineage: Eukaryota > Metazoa > Chordata > Mammalia > Carnivora > Mephitidae > Spilogale > Spilogale gracilis. Next base: position 78,352 of record PITA01004760.1, read on the forward strand.
GACAACTGAGCCACCCAGGTGCTAAAAATAATAATAAAAAATTAAAAATGCACATAAGCTATGACCAAATAATCCCAATTTTGTAATTCATACTAACAGAAATATTGAACTATGGAACTTTCCTCAGTAGGGAAAAAAAAGAAACAATTGATTGTTGGGGATTTATTGTGTCTAAATATTTATTGTATCTAAATAAATGCTGTATCTAAATTGATTTACTGTATCTAAATAATGTTATATTTGCCTTTTCAAAAATTATATAGCTAAATAGAATAATTAATTATCACTGTTTTTGCCCAATTGAAATATTGTTCATGGTATCTGTTAAGTTATGTCAAAAGTTGTAAATAAGTGTGTTGCAGTACATGCTTATTACTATGAATAAAATTGTAACAAAAATATATATCTAATACATACATACATAAAGGCATGAAGAAAATACTAAAATAAATATACCAGACTGACAGTTTTGGGGCAATTAGAGAGGTAAGATTGGAAGAATAGAGAAAGAGCAGATGATTGGTATTTTCTTGGTGTTATTTTTTGGTCTCTTTCGTATAGTATACTTTTTTAACTAAAAAAAAATAAAGATACATATAAGATACAAGACAAAAGGAGGCACAGCTCACTGTATTCTTACAATAAATTAAGATAAAAGATTTTTTCTCTCTCTTTTTTTTTTTAAGATTTTATTTATTTATTTGACAGAAAGAAACACAGTCAGGGAGGGAACACAAGCAGGGGGAGTGAGAGAGGGAGAAGCAGGCCTCCCGCCGAGCAGGGAGCCCGATGTGGGGCTCGATCCCAGGTCTCCAGGATCATGACCTGAGCTGAAGGCAGTCGCCCAACCAACTGAGCCACCCAAGCGCCCCTTTTTCTCTTTTTTAACTTTATTATTACACAGTAAAGAATACACTACCTGAATCACACTTTAAAGATTCACAGGTTGGCAGACCATACATTACAGTCCAACTAAATAAAAAGGATAAACAAGAAACCACAGTTCAGACATAGCCGACTTACAAGCTCAAGAAATGCTGACTTAAAGTGCTTAAATGCTGATGTCACTTAAATGCTGACGAAAGCATGATGCCTAGACCCCGCTCCCCAGTGTTAGTCTACCATTAACTCCTGGTCCATGTCTGAATTAAGTATTGCACAATGATTTTAATTAAAAGAAAGATGTTAATAGGAAAATCATAAGGAAGAGAAAATACATTTACAAAATCCTGTAAAAAAAAATCTACATATAAGTGGACCCACAGAGTTCAAATCTGTGTTGTTCAAGGGTCAACCATTCATTTTTTTGAGGTCAGTTTAATCACCTTGACTGACTAAACACATTCAAAACTCTAAGTCAGTGTCAATTACATGTTTATTTTTCCAGAATGAGTTGAAAGAAGAAACAAAGGACAGAATTAACAATATTTACAGCCTCTTACCAACTCATTAACTTGAAATATTATTCAGGATTCATACATTTTTTTTGAAGTGCATTTTGTTTTTGTCATTCTTAATAGGATATGACAAATTTATTGGCACTCATTTAATCATTCAGTTCTGGGCCTGTTAATTTATAATAAATGACATAATGGATTCCCTGCAAGTATCTACCAGATTCATGGGATTTGTGAATTAGAATAGTCTTTCATTATAATCGAGCATAAGCACTAACTCAGTTTGTAATTTTTTTATCAGAGATAACTCAGTTTCTCTTTGAACGTGTCCCTTGGCAGAGAGCTCACTCTCATTAATAGTAATCTAATCAGTTCAGGAACATTCTAATTGTTTGAAATATATTCCATTATATTGAGGCCTAAGGATCTCTTAGAACATTTTTGTACTTAATTACCAAAAATAAAATAAAACTAAAACAAAAAAGGCATAAGTTTCCAACTGCTAGAGTTATACAGCATAAGTTTTCTTCTATGTGAAAATATTTTAAATTATAAGGTAACTGCTAATGTTCAAAATTTATATTAACTATTTCCACATTCTCCAATAATTATTTATATAGAAGTACCCAGATTCATTCTACTCAATTTAATCAAGGACTAAACCCTCATTAAAATTCATAGAAAACATTATTTCATATGTTTTTTATATCTTTTTACAAATAAAGATGTGCATTTTTACATAACATCACAACTAGACCATGGGAATCTTGAGAACAAGGATATTGTCTTATTTTGCTTTGTATACCTACATAATGACACATTGGCTGATATCATTAGGTAATTAATAAATTTTTATTTAAAGACTATTTATAAAAGACTATTTTTAGCAATATGTAGAACTAAACACTATATCTCAGCTGTAGCCTACTCAGATAACAGTGTAATCCCCTTCACTGAATCCTAAATTTTTATTTCCTAATCTTAGTATATTATTCTCCACATGTATACATTTCTAACACACTAAAAACACAGAAAACACAGTGTCATGTTGTGAGTTGGTATTATTTTCTTATAAAATCAATAAAATTAATTAAATGTGCTCTCTTCTATTCAAAACTTAGATGAAAATATTTTCATATAAAAAGAACACTCACTTATTATAATTAAATAAAAAGAAAGAATGCACATTGGCTGATTTCTTGTGAAACTTGTGAATGTACTTACTTCCTACAATTTTAATCACATATTGATATACACTGATAAATCCCCAATGTTATGTTTGACTTGTTCATATTATGTGTCCCAAGGTTGGTTCTGACTCACTTCACAAAATTTCTCAAAAAACATTTTGAACACACATGTAGGAAATTTGACAGAGCACAAATTACACTGCATATGATGTTGAAACACTTAAATTCTATCCAGTTCCAGTTCTGTTCCTTGAATATGATAACATTTTAGGCAGTTCAAAATCTCTTAAATTATCAGCATCTTAATTTATGAATGGGGATACAATAATATTTTAATGAGTAGCTGTGATGCTCCAATGAAATTTTGTGGTTGTGCTTCAGAACACAGAAATTAGTATATAAATAATGGTTGCTTTAAAAAATAAGTAAATTAGTCCTAAATATTGTATTGATTTTTTTTCTTTTTTCTTTAAAATATCAAGTAAGAAGTCTACAGTTTTCTCAGTCTCCATTCTCAGGCTTTTCTCCCTTAATTTCCTTGCTTGTCTTCCTGTTTTCTTTTAATTTTTTTAATTTTTTTTATATTCACTGTAATGGTTTCATGATGACAACTGGTTTGTTTTTACTATTTGAGAATGTAGTACAGTTGAACTTGGATATTACTTCATTAAATCATGTCTGTATGTTTTTACTTTGATTTTGGTTGCTTTTTATGAGTGGATTTAGGGGCTCCTGGGTGGTTCAGTATGTTAAGTGTTGGGCGCAATTTTGGCTCAGGTCATGATGTCCAGGTCCTGGGATTGAGCCCCGCTATAGGCTCTGTGCTCAGTGTGGACCCTGCTTGGTATTCTCTCTCTCTCTCTCCTCTGCCCCTCTCCCTGCTCATGCTCTCTCGCTCACTCTCTCTTTCAAAAAAAAAAAAATATATATATATATATATATTTATATATATATATTGTATATATAATATATATAGTGGGTTAATATTTACCAACTTAAAATGATTCTCCATATTGGCTCCACAAAAAAAAAAAAGAGAAAGAAGAGATCATATGTGTGAAAACTATGTTTTTATTCACCTTACACTTATTAACATCAAATTATCTTGGACAAGTAGATAATGTTTTTTCTTTGAATATCTAAAATTTAAATTCAATTTATTGTAGAAAATGAACTTTCTGACACTATGTTTTCATAAGGCTGAGGTTATATCAGGTAAAGTTCACTACATAATAATTTAATCCTAACTAAACTGCTTAAAACAATAAGCATTTAATAGTTCCAGAGTCTGCAGGTTAGTGGGTAGTTGTTTTGCTCTGAGTAAGTGCACAAACAGCTGCTAGGTTGTGTGGGATCTGTATTTTAGGAGAGCCACAGGTGGCATATTATGTCTCTAGTACACATAGTCTCTGTCATCCCACTAGCTAACTCATATGCGTTCACATGACATCAATGGCAGGGATTGCTTCTATCATTGATTAATGAGTTGGCCCAGGATACAGAGGTGGAGAAAAAGCTTCTTTCAACATTTGAAGACCCACTAATGTAATCCACCATAGCAACAGAACAAAGAAGAAAAATTATTTGATAGTATCAATTGACGCAGAAAAAGCATATGACAAAAATTCAACAACCACTCATCATAAAAATTCTCAGCAAGTTAGGAATAGAGGAGAACCACCTCAACTTGATGAAGAGCACATACAAAAACCTGACAACCAACATCAGAGTCAGTGATAAAAGACTGAATGCTTTCCCTGTAATATCAGGAACATCTCTTTTCATCACTCTTATTCAACAAAGTACCTAAGACTCTAGCCATTGAAACTAGATATAAAAATGAAATAAAATCATACAGATTGGAAAGAAAAGTAAAACTAAGATGTGACGTTTAATTTGCAGCTTATGTGTGTACATAGAATATCCCCCCAAAATCTACAAAATACTCTGAGAACTGTACCTTTAGCAAGGTCATAGGGCACAGTATCAATACACAAAATTCAATTTCAATTCTATGTACGAACAATGAACAGGTAAAAAACCAAATTTAAAATACAAGCACATTTACAATTACTCTAAAAAAATGAAATGCTTAGGCATAAACTTAACAAAACACTTATGGATCTATATGCTGAAAGTTACAAAATTATTCTGAAAGAAATCAAAGAAGACTTAAATAAATGGAGAGACATATTATATTCACAGAGTCAACAAACTAAAAATGCCAATTCTCTCCAAATTGATTTATAGACTTAATGTAGTTCTTATCAAAATTCTAGTAAACTTTCTGTAGATAGAGACAAGCTAATTCTAAGATTTATATGAAAAAGAATAGGTCCTGGATTATCTAAAACTATACTAAAAATGATAAAGGGGGAATAATTATCTGCTATTTAAGCCTATGATACAGTACAATATTTTAGACAAACTATTATTTGCTGAGGTAAACACATTAATATAAAACAAAATTAAAAACTCAGATACATAACCACAAAACTATATCCAACTGATTTTTGCAAAGTGTAAAAGAAATTCAACACAGAAAGGATATGTAGTCTTTTCAACAAATGGCTCTAGTGCAACTGAACATCCACAAACAAATAAAAGTGAACATTAACTTAAACCTCACATCTTACAGAAAAGTAAAATAAAAATGGTTCATGACTTAAATATAAAACAAAATTTAATTTTTGAAAAAAAAGAGAGAAAAATCATCAAGATCTTTAACTAGGCATTGAAGTTTTAGATTTGACACTGAAAAAAATGATATATAGGAAAAAATATAGACATCATCAAAGTAAAACCTTTTTTACTACAAATGAATCTCATAGAAGATGAAAAGCAAGCTATAAACTGGGATACCTGTAAGTCACACATCTAATAAAGGCCTAATACTTGGAATATATAAAGAAGGGTCCAAATTTGAGAGTCTAAAAACAAATTATCCAATTACAGGGAATAATTTCCTTTTTTATAATGGGGAGGAATTAATGATTTAAATCTCAAAAAAATGAGAATTGAATATTGAATATACTTCCTTTTGTGCTGGGGGTGAGGGATTGGGTTGATGGTCAGTGCTTTGTTAGTTCTTACTTTGCTACCAAGAGGCGATTCTACTGTTGGCACCAGCTCAAAGGCTCTGAATCGCCTACTTGTGGACATAATTCACTTAAAGACATACTAACTGGCCACACAGAGTTTGGTACACCATCATTATTATCCTTCATTAGGTACTTCATATTTTAACTAGTTAAAAAGCACTAGATTGATACAGTATTTCCAGTGCATATGTATAAATATGTACACATGTGTGTTTTTTATATATGTGTGTAATGTCCTCCTATTACTATAATAGAATCCTATGCATTGCATAAACTAACATTATTTCTTTAATATAATTTCACTCAAGTTATGCCAATATTCTAAGTTAATATGGCTATATTGAATAGGTTCCTCTATTCATTCCTAAGGCAAATATCCAAAGATTGAATCTCAGAAAAAAAAAATTAAATAGTTGGAGAGGGGAATAAGGAGTTGGTGTTAAACAGGTACAGAGAATTTCAGCTGGAGAAACTGAGAAAGATCTGGAGGTAGATGGTGGTGATGGTTACACAAAAACGTTAAGTGTAAACTATACACTTAACGGTAATTAAAATGGTAAACCTGTTATGTTATCTTATCACAATTTTAAATAAGTGATATGTCACGGGGCACCTGGGTAGCTCAGTCTCTTAAGCATCGGATTCTTGGTTTCAGCTCAGGTCATGATCTCAGTGTCCTGGGATGGAGCCTTACATAAGGCTCTGTGCTCAGAGCAGAGTCAGCTTGGGATTCTCTCCCTCCCTCTCCCTTTGTCCCTCCCTGCTCTCTCTCTCCCTCTCTCTCTAAAATAAATAAATCTTAAAAAAAAAAAAGTTTATATGTCACATTGATAGCATGCATCCTTGTTATGACACAATAATAATGCCCCCAAATTAAACAAGTTGGAGGAAAGAATAATTCACAGATTTCTATCCCCAAGGTTGATAAATTATATTTATGCAACTTCTTTCAGTTTACTTTTCTGTTCCTTCTCCAATTTCATCCTTTCATGTTTTCCTTCTTACTAACTTTTCATTAGATTGTTTCAAATGTGTATAAACTTAATAATTATACCAGAAAGTTATTTTATATTAAAATATATTATTCACAATTTTTTTCTGATAATTTTTACTAGCTTATTTTTCACAACCTAACAGAGCAATAATTTTTCAAATTACCAATATCTGCATTATAAACAGGCTTATGCATTTCTGAATCTCTGCAAACATGCAAACATATACTTAAAAATCACAGATCTCACTTACATCTGAATCTTAAATAACCAAACTCACAGAAGTAGACAGTAGAATCATGGTTGCCAGAGGCTGGAGTAGGGAGAAATTGGTGAAATGTTGTGCAAGATGAGTAAATTATTGAGATCTAATGTACAACAATGAAAACTATACTTAACAACACTTTATTACATATTTGAACTTTGGCAAGGAGGTAAATTTGAAGTCTTGTTACCAAAAAAAAAAAAAAAGTGGTAACAATATGAGGTTCTAGATATATTAATTAGCTTGAATGTGATAATTTTTTCACATAGTATATGTCTGTGAAATAATCAAATTATATACCTTCAATACATAAAATTAGCAATCGTCAAAAACAATAAAAAATAAAATATGAACCACAGGCTTAATTTAATGTAAAAAAATAAAGTTGGAGAACTGAACAAATCCTTTTTCTCTAGGCAGCCTGTGCGTACTTTTTCTACTTACTCTACGATTACCCTTAAGTTGTTATATTTAGTACCAATCACCATAAGATTTATAAACTTGTGGTATTAATACATTAAAGTTTAATTTTATTGGTAGCTTGAACACATATATTATGCTAAAATAGAAATGTTATTTCTGCGTTGATGAATTATATTATTTTTGGTACAATTTTTTCCATTAACTTACTTGCTAAATTTGATAATAAATGTATTTTAGAATATTTTTCCCATGTGATATGTTGACAGCCTAATTATGCATTTTTCATTTTTTGAAATTGAATTTCCCTTCACTAATTTAAAGTCTGAGATAAAATATTATTTGCTTTTATGTTGGTTTTCTCTGTATATTTTTCTAATTCAGTTGCAACACTAATGTGGTAATTAGACAGCTAATGAAAAAACATGCTTGTTGGAGAAAAAAAAGAGGTAATATGTTGAAGACACAAACAACTGAGTTTGAGCGTTTCATATGTTAATGCTTTCCCCTATCCATTTTGGATAATTTTTGTTGAAGGTAGTGATGAAAATATGAAGTGGAACAGGCATGATGAGGGATAGCCAATGCTAATTATCTTGGCTGACCAAGAAGTCTGTTATGGCAAAGGAAGATACATACGGTAAAGAAGAGTAGACACTAACAAGGATATTCATTAATAACTATAAAATAATTCTATTTCAGCTTGGACCAAATCCTAAATTTCTCTATCATACAATATGAATTTAATTTAATAAGAAATCCCACAAACAATTAATCATTCAATGCTAAACATAAGCAACATTGGACAAGTAGAATACAAGATGGCTAAAGGATTGTTTAATCACTTTTATAAATGACTGCTGTAGTGCACATCTTGGTCCTATCCGAGATCTGACACTTGTTCTTTCATTACCACTGTTGCAATCCCTAAATGGGGCTTGCTATTCCAGAGCAACAAAAAGAATCCTTAACCCCTTCTCTCAGGGAAAGGTATAATCTTAGTCATACTGCAAGTAGTTGACATTTGCCAAATAAACATAAAGGGCAAGGTCTCAAATTCATAATTCACAAATTGACGTCTTCATCTGTGTGCCAGCCACATTCAGCCTCTGGTATTGTTTTGGGTTTGAAATATACAGATGGAGGCCTCCCTCATCCACCAATGAAAGTGTTAGAATCTCTCAAACATCCAAAAACCCTACTAGTAGAAATCCCTCCCTATTTTCTTGAGAAGAAATGATATTATTTGCATGTCTAAATTAGGTTAGTTAGACAGTCACTTGCCTGAAAATCTTGTTCTGGGATGAATTTCGATGAACAAGACATGTGTGAGCACGTGTGTGTGTGTGCGTGCACATGCTGATATATTCAGAAGCTAAAGCTATAGTATTTTGTCCCTTCTTTTTTTCTAATTGCTGTTCTATAATAATTTAAAATCATCATTATGTAATTAACATTAACCTTGGTCAACAGTATCACTGCAAATTAAAACATTGGTAAATATATCCTATGTATGGCCATGGGTGTGTTAATGTCTACACAAATAGATTACATAAAACCTTTTGAGATCGATGACTAAATCCTTCTTTTTTCTTGCAATATGTCTTCAAATTTTACATGATAGATTAAAGAAAGGAAAAGTCTTCACATTTTTATCTGGATATATCTGTTTCTTATTTGGATTCCAAGCTTCACACCACACATAAAGATTATAACATTTAAGTACATTTTATTATAATGAAATTCTTTCTACCTCCATAATTTTATAGTAATCCAATATTTCTATAATTGAGAAACTCAGTACAGAGGATAGAGAAAAAATACATGAGTCAATTATGAAATGGTGTAATACTTCAAAGTTTACCTCTAAGATTAGCAACTTAACAGGGTTTATGTAATCATTTTAAAATTAAGTAAACATTGCTTATAATTTAACCTAATAAATTAATTAAAGAGGTTGTTGGATATATAAGAGTTTAACATTTCCTTTCAAATCAGCATCATCTCTAAGTTCAAAAATTAGGAAAGGCAAAGATAATAGTTTTTTCAATTAATGAGTTTTAACTCAAACTTTTCAAGCATGAAATTTGCTCTGTGAGCCATTCCTAAATTTTCTTTGACTTTTATTCACAAGTATCAGGAATCACCGTCATTCATGTAAATATGATAAATGCCGTTGCAATTGATTCAATGATTTCCCCTGGGAGACCTTGTGCTCCTATATAAGAAATGGCTTTACTTTTGAAATTGTTTCTGCATTGACTTTAATGAAATTCCCACAAACTAACAGAGTATATGCACATCTACTCACTGCCACAATTTAACACAAGTTAACATATTATTTGTTTCATATCTTGTGGAGATGATATGATATTAAAGTCCACCTTGTGTTACTCCTCAGTCCCATTTCTCCTCTCATCTGCTTTGGATGAATTGGTATATATCTTTCTTGTCCATATTTTTACATTTTAAATAGACCCTTCAATTTTTATGATAGCATTTTTGTGTTTTCAAGTTTTATAGAAATGGTACCATGCTAAAGGAAAGTTATGCAATACTACGTTTCTACTTAATGTTCTCAAAGTCATTGCATATTGAGATACATAGTTCGTAACCTTTATTTCATTACTGATTTTCATACACTTATTAAATTATAGGTACATATTAAGTTACTAAGTTTCCTTAAGTTTATAAGTTTCCTTATCAGTGGACTCCTTTGCAACAATGCTGCAATGACTAACCCGGTATATCTCTTTGTGAAGATTTATAACAGTCTCTAAAGAATATACAGTTGACCCTGGAACAACACAAATTTGAACCACATGGGTCTTCTCATATGCAGCTTTTTTTTTCGACAGATACAGTATAGTACTCTAAGTGTATTTTCCCTTTCTTATGATCTTTTTAATAACATTTTCTCTAGCTTACTTTACTTTCTCTAGCTTACTTTTCTCTATTCTTACTTCATAAGAATACAGTATATAATACATATAACATAGAAAATACGTGTTAATCAAGTGTTTATGTTATTGGCAAGGCCCCTGGCCAGTGATAGACTGGGAGTAGTTTTGGGGAGTCAAAGTTATACATAGATTTTTGACTAAGCTGGGGTCAGCACCTCTAACCCCTGTGTTGCCCAAGGGTCAACGGCACATGCCAGTGGCATCATGGAGGTAGAGAACTATCATTTTGCACTCTACTGGGTGTTTACAAACTTGCATTGCTAGAATTTTGCCTATGTTCCAAATTCAGTATAACTTTGTTTTTTTTCACTGTTCTACAAGTTTGGCTGATTCTCTGTGGAACCCATGCTATTTCTTCAACAAGCTGATGTGTTTTCCTATGTTGCATTTTTTTTTCTTGTATGTACTCAAATTATACTTCTGTCATTGCTAGACATAACTTTTAATCATCAAATTCTATCAGCAATATAGGAAGATAGGTTTAATTGCTCCAATATGTTCTAAGAAAGGCCTATTACAATGTTTCAAATGCCTTCACTCAGTTATGCAGTACAGCTTTCTATTAAAACATGTTTAATATCTATGCAACATTTCTTTTTTTTTTAATATTTTATTTATTTGACAGAGAGAAACACAGCCAGAGAGGGAACACAAGCAGGGGGAGTGAGAGAGGGAGAAGCAGGCTTCCCATGGAGCAGGGAGCCTGATGTGGGGCTCGATCCTGGGTCTCCAGGATCATGACCTGAGCCGAAGGCAGTCGCTTAACCAACTGAGCCACCCAGGTGCCCCTTCTATGCAACATTTCTAGGAGCATCACTCAGTATTTTTATATGTTGAGTATCCCTTGGCAATAGGAAGGCTTCTATTCTATTAGTGATAATTATAAATCCCAGTTTAGATCCCAGATTCAAAATGAATTTCTCTAAGGGTAGGAAAAAACTCTATTGCAATATTTCTTTAACACTATTAACTGCTTTCCTGATTTTGGTACCTTGGGGTGTCCCATTCACTGTGTTATAATTCCAGTTATGAAGCATGTCTTTTCTCCATTCAAACACAGATAGGTCATAATCACCCTTATTTTATGGTAAGAAGAACATATTCTTTTGTTGTTTCCCAATAGTAAGTTTCAATTTAGTTTAGTTTTGTTTTGTTTTGTTGAGGTGGGGGGTAGGGAGAAAAAGAAATGGAAAGTGACTGCTTAATGGGTCCAGAGTTTCTTTTTGTTGAGATAAAAATGTTCTGGCATTAGATAGTAGAAGACACTGCACACCATTTATAAATATATTAAAAATTCTTAATTATATATTTTTGTTAAAGTGACAAATTTTTAAGAGTTATGGGTATTTTACCTCTGTAAAGAAAAAAAAACTTAGAGTTAATTTTTTGACATGAAAAAGAAGAAAACAAAGGAAGTTGTAGTTGGATAATTAGGAACAGTCAGACTATACAAGGCCATAGAGATCATATTCAAGAATTCAGTCTCAATCTAATTGAAATGAAACAACAGTGGAAGATTTTAAGCTATGAAATGGCTTACTTTTGAAACCCACTTTTGAACTATTATTAGGCTGTTCTGTGAGTATGAAACAATAGCAAGGGAGAAATGAAATAAGCCATTCTAATTAAGAGGCTGTTCCAATTGTTGAAGTAAGAAATGATGGTAGCATAGAACAAGGTTGTTTTTTTGTTTTTTTTTAAGATTTTATTTATTTCTTTGACAGAGAGAGAGATCACAAATAGGCAGAGAGACAGGCAGAGAGAGAGGAAGAAGGAGGCTCCCCGTCGAGCAGAGAGCCCGATGCAGGGCCCCAATCCCAGGACCCTGAGATCATGACCTGAGCCGGAGGCAGAGGCTTAACTCTCTGAGCCACCCAGGCACCCCTAGACCAAGGTTTTAATAGAAGATGTAATCACTTTTAGGAAATATTTGTTAGATTCAAGTAAGGCCAGTCAATGATTGTGTTGGGGTATTTGGGGCCCAGCTGCCTATTAGGTCAGCAGACTAGAATAACTGAATGACTATTTGTAGCTCTTATTAAGAAAATACAAGGATCTATAAGTCTGGACTATACTCACACCTCAGCTTGCAACACCCTCAGTACTTTCGCCCTCTGGTCTTCTTTCAGAGCAGTGTACCCATTTGCCTCAGGCCTGTGATGATTAATTTTATGTGTCAACTAGGTTGGGATATGGTGCCCAATTGTTCTATCAGAGGCTACTATAGCTGTTGCTATGATGGTATTTTGTATATGTGATTCACATTTACAATCAGTTAACTTAAGTAAAGGAGGTTACCCTTGATAAAGCTGGTGAAGGTCTTAATTGTATCAGTTGAAGGTCTTCAGGGTAAAAACTAAGATATCTTGAAGAAGGAATTCTGCCTCAAGACTACAATATAGATATTATACCTGAGTTCCAGACTGCCAGCCTATCCTACTCATTTTGGACTCAAGGATGCAACATATTTTCTGACTTTCCACCCTAATGGCCTTCCCCAGAGAGTCTGAATTTACTAGTCTGCTGTCTAGGGGTAAAATTTTCAAAGTCATGTGTACTTTAACTCTGTAAATTAAAAAAAAAAAAAAAAACTTAAAAAGTTAATTTTTTGCTGGATCATAAAAAAAGAAGAAAACAAAGGAAGTTGTAGTCAGGTAACTAGAAGCAGTCAGCCTATACAGGGCCATAGAGATCATATTCATGAATTCAGACTTAATCTAATTGAAATGAAACAACAATGGAGAATTTTAAGCTGTGAAATGGACACACATACACATACTCACACATATAACTTTTAAAAATGTATTTCTAGATTCAAATTTACTGGAAAATGATATATCATTGCATCTTTTCTGAAACAAATTCATGGCAGATTAAAGATGGCCACAAAATCTTTGTCAGTTATCCTATTGAGAAGTTGAGTCTATAGTCCCATCCTCTTAAAAATAATCTTACCCATGGCTTCCTTTGGTTATGTAAATATGCTGGAAATGCTTCTTTGTTGTCTGACATTGGACCTCAAGAGTCCTGCAGCTTCCTTTTTCATACTTAGAATACCCCTTCTTAGAAACTACATGCCATGTAAGTTGTCTGAATTTCCTGAGATGAGTGCAATGTGTGGAAGACCAAGAGAGCCACATGGAGAAAGAGAAACATGTGGATGTATAGTGAGGTGCTAAGTAGGTAGTAAAGCCTCCTTGAATCTTCCAGCTCAATCCAGCCACTAGCCCAGCACAGCTCCATGATACCACCCAATGCCACTTGGATCAGAAGAACTAACACAGCTGAACCTTATCCAGTGTTTGGCAGGATGGAACTGATATGTTGGTAATACTGACATTTAAATATACTGAGATTAGTCTACTGTATAAAATGTATCATAAAATATGAAATACAAGCCATGAATGAGATATATTGTTAAAGCAAGTAACTGTCCTAAAACTAATCTCAAAATTATAGAAATATTCCATAAGTCAATGTTAGACAAACACAATAGTTCAATGTAAAAGTTTGTAAGTAATTTATAAATTAGAAAAACACAGAACAGCTCATAAGCATAGAGTACTCAAAATGGCTGCACTCATTTAAGATAATACATTAGTACTAGCCTTTTCATATTTATCAATTGGGTAAAAATTCAGAAGTTTGACTAGTTATAGCACATTGGGGAACATGTGGAAAAAGGAGGGCCCTCAAGCAGTGATAATTAAATTACAATGTGGTACAAACAACAAAAGTAAAGATGGTTATACTTAAAGCTAGAGTTTGCATACATTTTGGGATTATATTTTCAAGGAGTTATTACATTCTAAATGGAGAGAGAACATTAAATATTAGTATTAGATTTGATACCAAATTGATCAATTCCCTAAGCTGAAATAAATAATAACTTTGGAGTTACTTTATACCAAAAGAACCTATTTGTGTTTTCACCAAAACAAAATAAACTCTAATATTGACCTGTTAAATGTTAAAGCATGCATAAAAATGAGGACAAGAGCATGACAAAATTTATTATACCATGAAAGAAGGAGTGTTATAATGAGACATGACATTTGTGGAGTAATTAGTTAGAGACAAAGTTGAAAATACTATGCAAAAATAATGGAAAATTAATCCATATTATTTATTCAAATAACTCATAACTAAATTAGAAACCAAGAATAGGTAATATGCAGAAATCACAAATAGGTTATATTGATTAATAATAAATATCTAGAAATAGCAATCCAATAATGAAGAAATAAAAAATAAATTACACCATTTTAATCTGTCAAATAAGCAAAGATCTTGAAAATCATTGTACTCTTTAAATTGTAAATAAATAATTTGTTAAAATGCAGATGCCCTTAAGGGGTAACCTAGAGGACAGTAGGAGAAGGAAAGTAAATGGGAAGTAGGGTAATCCAGGGAGAGAAACGAAACAACAGACACTTTGGACACAGAATCAAATTGAGGGACTTGGAGGGAGGGGGATGGAGGGATGGGAGAGCCTGGTGGTGGGTACTGAGGGCACCTATTGCATGGAGCACTGGGTGTGGGGAATGGGGAATGAATCTTGGAACACTGGAAAAAAAATTTAAGTAACAATAAAAAAATGCAGATGCCTTCTAGTATATTCAATGAAAATGTAACTGAAGGTATAATTTCTAATTTAATGTTGTATTTAGATATTCATATCAAGGGAAACCTAGAAACATGCAAAGATTTTAGTAATAAAGATCTCAAAAGAATGCAGTAGAATAAATGAACACTACATCAAAAACTAATTATGTACTATACAGTGGCTAATTGAACATAATAAAAAAAAGAATGTGATAGAAAAGTCTAACAACTAAGAAGCAACATAAATGCTTAGCCACGGGTGATGCTTCAGTAAATTGCATGCTATAGTTTTTAATACTGCAGTTTTAAAAACACTGTCACAGGACAACATTCTGACATAAGCTTTTAAAAAGCAGAATATAAAATGTGATGTTTGCATGTTAATTATACACAAAATTAAAGTTAAATAATTAAACATATGGCTAGGAATGTAGTTAAACATATGTTGTATATGTCTGTGTTAGATTAGGGTTCATTATTTTACCTTTAATCTTTATTAAATTCCCTATAAAAAGTTTTTATATTTTTAATAAACTGCTTACCTACTATTTAACTAAATAATAAAGGATGATTAGTGAAATACTTTGATATAGTTTGAGGGCTGAAAATGCAACAGAACACTATAGCTCTATCTTGTCAATCTTGAACTATGAACACCAAATATACTCTTCGGAGACAGTAATAAAGTTTTACTATTTTTTTTTCTTTACATTGTCCCAAATCCATTTCTCCTTTAGTCTGGTATCCATTTTACTGCCTCATAGGTATTATCTCCTGAATTTATGCTTGCAATACCTTTTTAACCGGTCTCTTGCTTATACACATTTAGCCTCTACCACTGACAACACAGTACTACCATAATATAATCCTACTAAATAAAATGCAAATTATTCTGTCTTGTATTCAAGATCATGGTCTTTATAGTCTAGGCTTAAGTCTATTATATATATAATTAATCTAATATATATTTACTTAGTTATTTATTTTCAACAGAGTCCTTGGCTTTGGCAAACTGGTTAGATATCTATCATAGGCACTCATTAAATAAAAAGGTTCAGTGATCAATCATCTTGTTATTTCATACAATGAGGCATAAATTTATCCTATTTTACTGACAGGAAATACTCTTAAAATCTCCCTGCCTTGACCCCCAACCTTCTCATCATATGCATCCATCTAAATGTCCTGACAGAATTTGTGACTTCATCATAGTTCCATTCAACTCTTGTCTTCTTGATCAACCCAAGGTAAAGTAGATTATGTTTACTCTAAACCCTTGCTTGCATTTTAGACATTGCCCACAATCCACATCTCTTCATGCTATTTTTTTTATTTCTGTTTCTTTCTACTCTACTAGACCAAGGTCCATAAAACAAAATAATAACAGTAATTTTGATTTCCTCAAATTTATATACTAATTACTTGACCCACTAAATGAGGCAGTATTAAAACAAGTAAAAGGGGGTGCCTAGGTGGCTCAGTCACTAAGCGTCTGCCTTGGGCTCAGGTCATGATCCCGGAGTCCCAGGATCGAGCCCCGCACCAGGCTCCCTGCTCGTCGGGAAGCCTGTTTCTCTCTCTCTCACTCCCCCTGCTTATGTTCCCTCTCTAGCTGTGTTTCTCTCTGTCAAATAAATCAATAAATAAAATCTTTAAAAAAAATAAGTAAAAGAAGACAAAACTTTAGTACTACCAAATATAAATTGAGAGTGATGTGACATTATAATTAGTAAAGTTGGGGGTGAGAATAATTGCCTTACAGAGTCTTTGGTATGCTTTAAGAGTTTATGAATATGTGAAGTAGGCAGATCATAGTTTACAAAAGGCACATCTAATTACTGTTCTTCATCCACCCTTAATGAATAGATCTATTAATATTACACTTTTTGATTGTTTCATAAATGATTAATAATAATAAAATTAACAAACAACAGCAAAATAATGGGATAGGCAGACCATAGTTCAGCATCCCAACTGGTACAATGTCTATTCAAAGCTCCTGGTAGTCAAAAATCCAAGGATATATTCAATCATCTTTACAGAAATGCCTGTCATTACTGTGAGAATGAATACCTTCGCTAAATGTATTCATATATAGACAAAATGAGAGAATGAAGGGGTATTTAGGTATTTAGGGAAGAAGACAAAAGGATCCAGCATCAAGAAGTGTGAAGGATAGGAATAATTCTTTTTTTTTTTTTTAAGATTTTATTTACTTATTTGACAGAGAGAAACACAGTGAGAGAAGGAACACAAACAGGGGGAGTAAGAGAGGGAGAAGCAGGCTATCCGCCGAGCAGGGAGCCCAATGTAAGGCTTAATCCTGGGTCTCCAGGATCATGACTTGATCTGAAGGCAGTCGCTTAACCAACTGAACCACCCAGGTGCCCCAGGAATAAATTTTTTAAAAAATGACTGAAACTTCTTATCTGCAGATTTAGAGTACTATTTCGTTTTCTTTCTTTTTCAGTGTTTATTTTATTTTTTATTTTAATTCAATTAGCCAACATATAGTACATCATTAGTTTCAGGTGTAGTTTTCAATTATTCATCAGGGTACTGTTTCTTCTTTTGTTTGCTTGTTTTAAGGTTCACATTGCTTCAGGCGTCTATCATGTATGATAATTGAATTTTGATTTTTTTTTTTTAATGTTGGCGTTTTAACAATGTATTTGTAGCTTCCAGCACTTGGCACAGTTGAACAATTTCAAGTTTGCTAAGAGGCCAATTCCATTCCAAGGTAGAGGAATGACTATGGAAGCCCATAAACAGGAAGCAATAACAACTGGGGCAGTTGCATTTTTCTATCACCAAAATCACCCAGTATCTCACAAAACGATGTTTGTTAAACTGAGTTACAATGGCAGTTTAAGATTTCTAAATTTTGTCAAAGGTATCTAAGTTTCTGAGTTCCAACACTACTTTGTCATATTTCGATATAGTTATTCATTTCTAAGTACATGTGAGAAATATAAAAGTAATAACATTAAAAAGCATCTTAACATAATTTGAAATGTAAAGAACATTGTATCATTTTTAAAAATATTGTATTTATTTCTCTAACAGAGAGAGTGCACAAGCAGAGGGAGCAGCAGAGGAAGAGGGAGAAGTAGGCTGTCTGCTGAGCAGGGAGCCTGACACAGGTCTTGATCCCAGGACCCTGATATCATGACCAGAGGTGAAGGCAGATGCTTAACCAACGGAGCCACCCAGATGCCCCAAGAATGCTGTATCATTAATCCAGTCATATACAATTATTTTTTAAAATATGCTCACTTTTATCATAAATAACTACAAAATAAAAAGCTTACTAAATTATTCCACAGTTTCACCATTACATTAATTTTTCAGGGAAATTAAAACAGCTCTTGTGTAGAAGGTTAGGTAACACAGCAGTCTAAAACAGTGAACACCGAGCTCCATTCTGTAGAGACCATGGTCATAAAGAATAAAGAAAAGACTCAGTTTTTTTTTTTTGATTATTAGATCTGTCCCTTACTGGATGAGTGATGTTGCACGTCTTGACAATAAAACAAGTAGTAGAATTTTGTTCTGAACAACCTTCCCATTAAATCCAAGAAAATGGTATACATCCAAAGTCTACCAGAAGACATTATCTTGCCTCATACTGAATGGAAATATTTTAAGAAAATACCATGGCTGTGGACTAAACTTTACCATTGTAGTTACTTAGATCAGAATAATCCACTTACATTCTACTCCCCCCTTCTGTGGTAAGCACAGAATAACATACAGAGATGTTGAATCACTATATTATACACCTGAAACTTATGTAACTTTGTATGTCGATTATACTCAAATAAAGAAATTTTTTTAAAAACCCGCCTAAAGGAATTCTACTTAATTACCAAACTGAGATTACCACAGTTCCAAAAATATAGCTCAAAGTGAACAAAGAAAGTATTATGTTTTAATTAATGTATTTTAAGAAAGTAATTTTATACTTGGCCTTAGCATCATTAGTATGTCATTTAGTCCATTCCTCCGTTATTACCAGCCAGCCAGCAAATGAAGGGATTCATCTGTTTCCATTCACTGAATAAAATTCATTTCTAGATACCATTTAAAATGTGGAGAGATGAAACTGAACTAAAACAGATATTTGAATCTCATTGAATTAAACCCCATACAAATTACTCTAATTAAATTATACCTTCTTTTTTTGTATTGTATCATTTTTCCTTATTAAAAAGATGAATACAAAAAGTGTAATCCTTGTCCACAGAATTAACAGATCTCCCATGTGTCATATATTCACAATGTCCCTTAGTGTTGGATTTGCATTTAAAATGTAAGCCAAGATGTGAAAAATCACACATAGTCAGGAAGCTCTCTATAGACACAGACATCTGAAGAGGTGCCTGAGTATCATCCATTTTGGCAAGTACACGAACTACCTTATGCTAAAGTGCAGCGTAACTACCTTTAATTTTCAATGGGAGTATAGTACATCATAAATGATGTATGTAACTGAAACCTCTCTTCTACTGAGAAATAAAATATTTTAGACATAATTCAACAGCTGCATTAGATAGGCACTGCACTCAGTCCAGCCTTTTAAGTCACCAAAATCACCAATTAGCAACATGTCTTTTATTCTTCAGAAATATTAGCCATTCATGCTTCTAAATACATTTCCATGATACAGAGTTGTATTGTGGCTTTATGTAGTAAAGTTACCTTGTCTGGGTCTGTTAAACTGTTGAGCATTTCTCCAAAGAGTAAATTTAATTTTACAATTAAGGGAAAATATGATATAATTTGCAAGCCAGCTTGTTCAAGAAAAGATGAAAGTGCTAATTAGACAAATTTCAGATTTTATGTAGCCAGTGAGCAACTATTATAACTATATTAAAGAACTTAAAATAAAATAACACTCATGATAGTGCTGCCAATCTACTTGGGGATAGAACTGTCCTTAGGGGACACATTATTTTTGTATACCATAAATATATTTAATCATCAAAACTGCACACAGTGCCACTTTGGTACTCTTCAAAGCACCTTGGAAATACTTTCATTGTTCTCAAAATTTCTCATTTCAAGACAGATCTTGATATAAATCACATATCAAAAGCAAACAGTGAGCCATCACATAATTCATATTTAGAACAAGAAATAGTAAATTCTTCACAATTCTATTTAGAATTATTTGGGAAGTAAATTATTTCTCTTACAATTTCTCTTACAATTACATTGATCCAGGATGAGAGGATAGAGTTGAGAAGAATTTCATGATTTAAAAAAACTTTCAGGCGTACGGTGAGGCATAAAAGACATCTTGTGGGCAAAAACCACATGATCACATAAAAGCATACACATTTGAAAAGAACAAAAATGTTGCCTCAAATGTAGGCATTGCTAAAAGTAAAATTTCCACATCCATTCTTAAAATAGGAAATGTAGTTCCTTTCTTATGAATTATGTCCCTGGAACCAATGTTGAAACTAAATGAGAACAGTCCCATAATTATAAACCTAGACCCAGGACAACCTCTATTTTGCAGTAGGCTGATAGAATCATAACAGGGTCTAGAATGCCAGTGGCTATGCAGCTCAAACCCTGCTAAAGAATGGAATGATAAATTGCAGAAAGTTCATATACCTATTAGATGCAATAATAATAATAATAATTCATTTAATTCAATTATCTTCTAGTCTTGAGGCAGAAATAATCATTTCCCTACTTAGAATTAAAAATCAAATTTTAATAAATCCAAATGTAATACCCAATCACCTCAAGTAATTTTCGGTGTTATGACGTAGGTTGATCCGGATAAAGGAACTCTTAGAAGGGATTTTATTTTAGTTTTACTCTGAAAAGCCATGAAGACTATTGGGTAAGGGCTATAGGAAACCACACTAAATGTTATATGTCTGCTTTGCACCAAAGACATATCACTAACTCAAATATAGGGCAATCAGCTTGATTTTTCCAATAAAATATTAGTCCTCAGACTATCTTTCCAGTAATTGTAAGGAACCAGAAATAAATACACATATAATGTTAAATATATACCTCTGATGAAACACTGTAGAATATCTGCTACACAAAAAAATCTCTACAGTGTTAGAGTTCATTATAAAAGCATCAGAAATATTTGCGAAAATGAGCTATAAAATGTTATATAGGTATAAAATTGTGTCTCTCTTAATCCCAAATAGTTAGTTTGCATCCTAATTTCCCTCCTAATTCCATATAAATAAATTTGATATGCATCCAAATTAAACTTTCATAAAATACAATCTTTGTTCTTATTACTTCAATAAAATCTAAGTAGACAATTTTGGAAACCAAGAAATAATTGCCGAACACCCTTCAAAAGCCATAGAAAATTAAAAGAATTTTTAAAAACTTCATAAAACTGAATCAGTGTAAATAACATGGATCTATGTGGTTTTATTTAAAACACTCTAATCTATTTGTGCCAGCAGGAGGATTGGCTGTATACATTAATCACCAGTGAGAGTAACATTTGTTATTCTTGAAAAGAGAAGTCTGTACATAAACATCCTCCAAAACTCAAGGAACCATAGGTCTTGATGTGTTCAGGACAGTTCCAGTTTATGAGATATTCTAAAGCAATTTTCATCATTTTCAAAAGTGTTCTGGTTTGGACAATGAATGATATGGTCACCTAATTTATAAGTTTAATGGATATGACACTCTTGTTTTCCTTTTTTATTTTTAACAAACATCAGAAATTGCTGCCAGATGTAAAAATTATGAATCAAGAAAATGTTATTTTGTCATTAAGTAGAAATCAAATAAATTCATATGCCTTTATAGTGTAGAATTTTTGCTTCGTTACTGATTTTTTGAGGAAAATATTTTCTATTATCAATAAGACATTTATTATAGTTTTCCTTTAAATACTTTTTTAATCCACATAATCCTAATACATAGCAAGCAAAGTCCCTTGATTAAATTGGATATAGACAGGCAGTGGCCTCAGAAAATCTGTGTAAGAGGATTGGGAGCACTGTTAAACATGTTTCATCCTGGGGTGTTTAAGTGAACCTTGGAACTCTCAAGCCCTCATTTGAATTTCAATGTGCTCATATATCCTAAGTTCAGAGTTATTTATCCAAGATTGCTTATGGCAGAAGTCCAGAGTCATATAGCTGTGGATTTTCCTCTTGTCAAATCTGAAGAGATGGCTGTAGCTTGTATTTGCATTTCTCCTAAAGTCTGCCACCACATCGCCACTGGAAATAGAGTTAATGACTAAGGGTTTGGCACACTTCCTGTAAACCAGTAAGAAAATGACAATGCCCAAATTACTCATGGAGGATAATTCTGATGTGACTACCTTTCAGACTACATCAAGTAGATCTAAATATAGTTTTAATCTCCCTATTCAAGTATGATAAATTGTTAAGCTTTGATTTCCAACTGAAGTACAAGTCAAGGAAAAGCATGAGGCAGTATTTAACTAGATCATACACTTGTCATAAAATGATGGGTCATATACCGTTCTCCTTAAAAATTTGTCAAAAATGTTCTCTGTGTATTTGGACTATAATTGTGAATTTTGCCTGCCTGGAGGCAGAAAGTCAAGCTGCCAATTTCTCACATTATGGAGAAGGCTTACTGGTTTAAGGAATGTTCAATGAAATCTCAGAATGAAAGTAACTGATAAAAACAAAACAAAACAAAAAACTAAAGTATACACCAGAAATCAGTAAAAATACACAAAAAATCAGGGGTAAAATCAAACAGACAGGTGAATCAAGAATTATTAAGAGAAAGACAAAATGCAAAATGTGGTTTTAAAAAGTCACTAATTGAGATGGTTTTAGGCTAATTTAGGCATATTCACCATCTTTAAGGACAGGAGGAGTAGAAAATGAATGAGTTAGTATCAGTACTCAGGAAGTTAATATAATACAAATACGAGCACAGTTCATAGTTCTTTTATGGATTTCTTTTATAGATGCACAATTAATAGTCATTTGAACTTTTGCTCTTTTGTTTTACTTCTCAATGATTTTTTTTTTAAGATTTTATTTATTTGACAGTGAGAAACACAGCTAGAGAGGAAACACAAGGAGGGGGAGTGAGAGAGGGAGAAGCAGGCTTCCTGCCGAGCAGGGAGCCCGATGTGGGACTCGATCCCAGGTCTCCGGGATCATGACCTGAGCCGGAGGCAGTGGCCCAACCAACTGAGCCACCCAGGCACCCCTCAATGATGTTTTAAAACTCTTTGAAATAGGGGCACCTGGGTGGCTTCATCAGTTAATCATTTCACTCTTGATTTCATCTCAGGTCATGATCTCAGGATTGTGAGATCCAGCCTCTTGTCAGGCTCCACATTCAGTGTGAAGTCTGCTTGAGATTCTCTCTCTCTGTCTTCCTTTGCCCTTCCCCCTCACTCACTCTCTCATTCTCTCTCCAAATAAATAAATAAAATCTTAAAAATAAAATACAAAAGCAAAAACTCTATGGAATGAAAGAAATGAAAGATGCTAAGAGAGTAGATGTAGAATATAAATAAAGGAGTAAAAATTGTGCAAGAGTTTTGATGAAGAAAATTTGGAGAAAAAAAGGACTTGTAAAAAATGAGCAACATGATTTGGCCCAAGTTTTATTTTACATATCATTAAGTTATCCAATTATAAATATTCAAGATAAGTAAGAAAAAAAAAAAACATGCACACACACACACACACACACACACACACACACAGAATGTCTTGTATAGGAAACACTGAAAAGTACAGTAAGAAATCAAAACCTTAGATCCCTATAATGATTAGTCATATTGTAACTTAGTATGTTCTACAAATATTTCCACTTAAATCTATCAGAAAATGATAAAATAATGTTCCAAAAAATACAATATTGAAAATTCTTACACTTTATCATTGTTGAACAACTGTTTTACTCAAGAGTCATTCTGAAGTACATTCAATTAGATTTCTCTGTGTGATCATATATAATCCTTCCTTTTCTAGGAGGAAAAAAGAAAATTTTCCCTGTCAGGTAACTGTTTTCTGTAGCTTTGATAAAAATCTCAGTATCTGATCTGATGTTCAGATTCATTAAAGTCAAACTCTATACAGTTTTTCCTTTCAGTTAGGACAAAGACATATACTTTTAAGCATTGTCCTTCAGAGCAGGAATAATTTGGCTGATGAAACATTTTAGGCTCTTGGAAAATCCTGAATGCAAACATAATGCTAATAATTTGTATACAAACTGGAAAAAGTAAAGATAAAAAAAATATCTGGGAAAAATTGGTCCCAGAATTAATTTTATAACAGTGATAATATAATAAAATAATCTCAAGGAATTTGAGATTTTAGAACCCATAAAATATATTAATACTTTGTAATGGATAAAATCAGTTTGAATGACCTCTTTAATCTCCTTTACCCATTTTACTGGTTATATTTAGATTTTAGACATGAGAATATAAGATTGAATTGCCCCAAAACTTCAAAGGATGAGAATGTTATAAAGTAATTCTGACTTAATTTTCTCTGCTTGTTTCTTCTTATTGTTTTTAGAAAACTGATGGGCAAGCTATGGGGCAAGTTTATAAAGGAAATTTGAATATCCCGGATATTCATGTGCTTGTTGTGTATCAGTGTCACATGTGTAATACCATTTGCAAGTAAGTAACGCTGCAGTGACAACTTCCCCCTGAACCTATAGGTACTTGCTGAGATAGCGCCAGGGCTGGCTGTTGGCGGCCTACCCTGTGATCCGTTGTGTGGCTGATGAATCATAGCACACTGCTGCGGGGGCCTCACATAACTCCCCCTGCACTAATGGTGATCCCTCCTACCACTGTGTAGGAGTGCAGCTGAAGCAGTTTTTGCTGTTCCTATGGCAGCAGTACAAGTTTCAACTTTTTAAAAATTTTATTTTGTCTTTTATTCATAGCAAGGAAGCTATTTTGAAATCTTTAGGCAAGATTAAGAGGAAGGCCACCCTGTGGTTTGTGTGGCAGCCACAAGCACTAAACTGCATCCAAAAGACCATTTGAGCCTGAGGGATGCACTGCAGCATATGGGCTTCTTCCTCTCATTGCTTCTTAAGTACCATCAGACAGCTCTTCGAGGTTGAGGACTCATGCAGCTTTCTAGAGGATGCATATTTCATTCCAGTGTCTGCATTTTCCTGGCAGCTTTACCTCCTCTCTTCTATAGATATATGCTTTTCTTTGTACCATTATTTGATGTCAAGCATACTCATATTTAAACCATTTTTTTGCATACTACTTGCACATTCCATTTTAAATCAAGGTTTGGTAACTAAAATTTAAATGGTAATGAAAAGCTTCTGCTGTGGCAAATCTATTGCACTATCAGGTAAAATTCTCTAACAATAAAATTATATTTTTATTATAAATATCTCATGTGAAATATTAAACCCTTTCAACTGGCTTAATCTACTTGTTTAATTTGGTAAAATAATAAAATAAAATCAGTGACTATTTATTTACCTTTAGTCACAAAAGCAATTCACTTATTTCTCTTTCAAGATATAACTCCCTTTCCTTTAAAGTGGCACGCAGGAAAATATCTTTAATCCTAAAATCTCTTCTGATAAAACCTGGATTTCCCATTATGTAAAGAACACCTCATAACCAGTTAGGAAGTAAATTACACTACATTATTTTATGCAAAAGGAATCTGAGGCTCAGAACTAAAAACTTTTAATCTGCCAGTTAGGGAAATAAAATGCAGACTTGGGAAAGTAGTACATGAATCCTGATCTCCTTTCCCACCTATTTTAGACTGTTTCTTCTTCTTTTTCTTTTTTTTTTTAATAAGAGACCCTTGCATGTGAATTGGTATTAGAGCAATCATCCAAGCTATACTGTATTTTCTAGTCACACCTTACCTATGTGAACACTTCTAGATTAAGCAGTTCCATGCCCATTTTGGTGTGCCCTTAGGATATTCCTAAACCACACTGTAAACAATATCAAGGAACATATGTCCACTTACAAGCATTCATATATTTTCTTCCCCTAAATTGGCCAACAGGGAAGAATTAGCACAACATAGTCTCTTGCTTGTTCATTAAAATGTGATTATTTTGGTACCAATAAGTAATATTCACTGGTTTCCTTGTGCTATTTGTAAGTAAATTAACAGCAGTGACAGAACAAGGGGCTGCAGCAGTATATCATCTTCTAAAAACCATGTCGAGAAAACTGAATTTCAAGTCTAAGGAAACTACTAACCAAGGACAAATTAATAAATATGTATCCTTCTAACCTAGTTATATAATTTATATGTACTTTTATAGAAAAACTAATGAAAATTTTATAAAGAGATGTGTTTTAATTTCTATAATAACCCCTTTAGGATTCAGTATTGATCAGTGATAAACTCAATAATTTCTTGTTCATATTCCAAATAGCTTCAAGGGGTAACTCGTTAATAACTAAATGACTATAGCAAAAATAAAACCAAAATAAGCAAACAGAACACAAATACTCCTCTAAAAAAGAAGATAAAATACAACACTGCCTAATAGTAAATGTTGAAATAAATGATATTTTTGTCAAAATTAATGAATGTTACCCTCTTCACAAAATAGGCAATGACCATCTACATATCTTTATAACTTTTTAAAATAAAAATAAATAAATAAAAGTTTTTTCAAACACTACTAGAAATCCATAAAGTCTAAACTTTTCTAATTGATATGCATTAGGAATATTCTGAAACTTCTCTTCACCTAGCTATAGTCCTCAATAGGATTAAATATATACACCTTTATATAAAATCAAATAGTACTAGGATGGCCTGTTAAGAATAGTTTGAATATATAGGATGATAAATTTTCATATAAAATTAGAAGAAACCTACATTTATATGTTCTCTTCTTTTCTCATTTCTTTTTTGAAGACCTAAACCACTTCCTCAGTATATTAAAAATAATCTATTAAAAACTCACCTGGCCATCACAGAATAGAAAAAAAAAAAGCAATGTGAAGTTCTGAAGCTCATACACATTCTCCAAACAATACTCCATCACAGAGGTGTTTTATATATGCAAATAAATAGATAAACTCCCTTTGTGTGCTAGTCAGTCACAATTTCTTTCAAACTTCTGAAATTGATCTCTATTCAAGAAAAGCAGAGCTAGACAGTACATTGTAAAGAAGTGGGCTATGCTTTTCTGTAGATGAGACTAGATCAGAGGGCTCTACTCAATAGAAATGATGAAAATTAGCTAACCAGTCTATTCACTCCAGGAGTTGGTCTCAAAAATAATGAGAGAAATGGCCATTGGGCAAAGGAGAAAGGACAACAAGCTGAGTGAATCAGTAACACTGCAGGGGACAATTGTAGTGCTCACTAGATATAGAGACAGGGGGTAATGCATCCTAAGAACTGCCACTGGTCTAGGTCAAATTAAAGTCCTACTTAAAAAATTTTTTTGTTTTCTTTTTCTGTACTGTTTTTAATTTTTACATGATATATATGAATATCTACTTTAAAAATTGAAAGAATGGGCACCTGGGTGGCTCAGTGGGTTAAAGCCTCTACCTTCAGCTCAGGTCATGATATCAGGGTCCTGGGATCCAGGCCCACATCAGGCTCTCTGCTCAGCAGGGAGCCTGCTTCCTCCTCTCTCTGTCTGCCTCTCTGCCTACTTCTGATCTCTCTCTCGGTCAATAAATAAATAAAATCTTTAAAAAAAATTTGAAAGAACACATAAGGCTTCCTTCAGATCATCCTCTTAAATTTTCATTCTTTTATAAATGTGTTTTTCCTATCTAGAATATTCTTCCGTATTCATTCTGGTTATATCCCTCAGGAAAACAAAATAAAACAAAAACAAACAGAAACAAAAAAAATCTCAAATGTAATCACCTTCCTAAATAAAGCTTTGCACAAATTCCAAGCCAGCATTCAATGATCTTCCCACTAGACTGGAACTACAGTCTTTCAGGCCTTGTTTATACACATCTTTCACTGTGCCATGAATACCAGAAGGAAGGGACTCTGTTAGCTTTTCACTTTATGCTCACAACTAACATAACACTTGATATGCATGAAGTGCTAAATAAATGTTGGATAATATATGTCCAGATCAAGTATAACTAGAATTTAAACATAAATTTATTATCTAATACAGTAAAATTTTATCCAACAATTTTTTCTGTTAACACTGTTATCCTCTGTTTAAGATATCAAAGTTCAATAATTGAATTTGAGATTTGGAAATCTGTGCTAATATTGCATTCAAATTGTTGGATTAAAATATATTAACAGAATAGGTCTTCTGTCAAGCATTCTTACCACAAAAAAATTTAAATATAAATTAAAAACTTAAAAAACTACAGATGAGAAAATAATCATTATTCTAAATGTTTTGCTTTAGAAATACTATGCAGCCATCAAAAAGAATGAAATCCTGCCACTTTCAACAATGTGAATGGAACTGGAGGGTATTATGCTAAGCAGAATAAGTTGATCAAAGAAAGACAATTATCATATGCTCTCTCTGATATAAGGAATTTGAGAGGCAGGGCAGGGTGTCCAGTGGGTAGGGAGGGAATAAATGAATCAAGAAGGGACCAGGGAAGGAGACAAACCATAAGAGACTCTTAATCTCAGAAAACAAACTGAGGGTTGCTGGGGGGTAGGGGAGAGGGATAGGGTAGCTGGGTTATGGAAAAAATAAAAACTAATAAAAAAAACCATGTCAGTTGCAGCAAAATTTGGATCAAAATAAATGTAAAATTGCTAAGTTTCATGTTGGATTTGACTGAGAACATTTTGAAGTATAACATAGTATAATATATACTATAGTATGATATAATATAATCACTCATAAAGATAATCACCCCGAAATGAAGAATCACAAAGGAATGAAATGAATAATTTTTGCCATCAATGAAAAGTTAAGTGATCTGGGAATGGTGTTAGACAAGTCTCAACAGTAATTTAGCTTCATTCAATAAGCAACATCTCAGGAAAACATATGGTCCTTTGAAAACTAAGCTTCAGATCCACTCAGAGCTTTTATTTTAAACATTCTTTATACTTTATATACACTTGTAATAGACTTCAATGTTTAGGTCAAGTCTAAGCTGCTCAGTGGATAATCTCTGATACCTTCTACTCATACTTTTCTCTTCCTCTGAATTACTACACTATGTCTGTACATACTATTCTAAGTTTGCTCAATTTGGTGGTTTTCTGTGGAATACACAATTGAACATAGAGAATGTGATTTAAAGATTTTTACTGATTAATTTTGTAAAATTTTTGGAGCAAAGGGCATGCAGAGGTTGACCTTAACATAGCAATGCTATATTAGTAAAAACACAATTAACAGAGTGACTGAGGTAGAAATCAGTCAATTTCCATGAAATTATATCTTTCCTTTTTGATTTGCCTTAGAAAAAATGTAGAAAACCTTAATAAGTAAAGAAAAAGAGTAACTATAGAAGTTGATATTATCTTCACCTCTTTTTTTTTAAAGAAGACATTCTAATTTTGTTAATAGAAACAACTTTCCAAGTAAAAACTACATTTTTCTCCTCTATCCCCTCTTTCTCCTCCTCTTCCCTCTCTTCCTCCTTCTCTTTTTACCAATTTAGTAAAAATTTAATACAATTTGTTGAGCAGAGTATCCCAGAACACTCTTTGAGAGCAAAGAGGGAGGTGGGTGGTTCATCTGGCTTGTATCTCATTCCAGTAGCCTTTTGCTTTCAACTGCATTGAACACAGAAGATTCCTGAACCTCTAAGTAATCATGAGGCAACTAAGGGGGGAGCTATACACTGAGAATGGCAGAGCACAAAGACAAAGAAGAGCCTATGTCTCACACTATGTAAACACACTGTACTACTAGATTAAGAACATCTAACTCTATTTTTATTTAACTTGGAAGAAGAAGAAACCTCGAAAATATTTAAGCATCCGTATTTCTGTCACTAGGATTATTAATGAAATGCAATTCCTACTTGATTCACAAAGTACAGTTATTGGAACCTAGGTAATGGGGAAAATGTGTTGTATTTGAATTTATCCCGGCCACTTATATTAATAATCTGTTAGATAGCTAAGGTCAACCTTGGCATTAGATTCACCGGAAGAGTACAGGAGAGAAAACAGAGCATGCCGGCATGGCAGAATCACATATTTAGCTTCTGTTAAAATACTTCTTGGCGCAGTCCACAGAACTATCCAGGAGTGATTCTCTATACCTCACCAAATGATGGTTTCAGAAGCAATGCAATAAAATTTATCAGGATAGTACAGGAAAAATACGAAGCCATATGGTCCTTAGGATGTGACTTGCTACAATTCCGTAGACAGCGTCTAGGTCTCTGCCTGGGACTTACCAATTACAAAAAAAAAATCAGATTCAGGGAAGCCTAAAGATATGTTCTACCTAGTATTTTTATTTCTCCTAGTCCAGGTATAGACTTCTAAACTTGGGTCATTGTTACCATAACCGTATGGCCTAATAACATAGTTGACATCTCACCTTTATCAAGCTTCTAGAAAAAAGGCTAAAATACTCAGAAAGAATGGAAATAGTTGCTTTAAATACTTACCCATAAGATATTAAGCATAAAATGACAGGCTGACTTTAGACTTAGGAGACTCTTAAATGGTAGGACAAAGAGGTCACAATTTAATCTGTATACTCTGTGGACCAACGGAAGTCTACAGAGTGTACAGAATAAAGTATACTGTAAAAAATCTGAGAATGCAAAAAACTCATGGATAAGTGGATCTGCACAATTCTGACCTAATATAGAATTTTAAATAGCTTTAAAGATGTTTGCTCTTAAGCACCTATTAATGGGAATTAAAATTATTTATTAGCCAAAGAGAACCTCACTATTCTTACTATATTCATTTCATAAATATTTCCTAAGGATTGTTCGAAAGACAATATCTTCCAGATAGCTACCAGTTGCCCCACTAAATCCATTCTGTGATAATTTATTCTATGTGTCAACTTGACTGCACTAAGGAATTCCCAGACAGCTGGTAAAACATTATTTCTGGGTGTATCTGTGTGAGTGTTTTGTGAAGAGATTAGCCTTTGAATCGTAGACTGAGGGAGATTTGTTCTCACCAATGTGGGCAGGCAACATCCAATCTGTTATGGGACTGAACAGAACAAAAAGGGAAGGATGAACTGCTCTGTCTGCCTGAGCAGATACATCCATTTTCTCCTACCCTTGGGCATCCACACTCTTGGTTCTTTGGCTTTTGAACTTGGATTCAGATTTAACATTGACCACCAATTCGCAGACCTGTAGACTCCACCTGAACATAACCAGCAACCTTCCTGGTTCTCTAGTTTATAGAATACAGATCATGGGACTTCTTGGCCTTCAGAATTACATGAGCCAATTCTTATAATCTCCTAATATACATACTGCATTGGTTCTATTTTTCTGGATAAGCATGACTAACACACATTCTCTGCCCTTCTCCATCCTACTCTAGACTCGACCCAGAAGACTAATCTGCGTAGACTATATAAAAGGGCTCCCTTAGCTCTGGGTTTTGACAGAGCTCAGCTAACTAGTGGACTTAGTGGGCGATTAAAGTGAAGAATAGTGAAATTAAGTTATCTATCTCTTTGGCTTTAAATTAGTAATTTAATTTACTACATTATAATATTCATAATATATTTGGATTAAAATTTGTTAATTTCTGAATTTGCATGTTATATTTACTTAACATACCAGATTGATTTTCTTTTACTTCCATTTTCATCTTAACTGGTTCTAAAAGTGAGTTCCTTCTCACATCCTAGTTTTGGGTTTTTTTTTTTAATTTTTATATTTATTTTTTTCAGTGTTTCAAGATTCATTGCCCATTCCCCACACCCAGTGCTCCATGCAATAGGTGCCCTCAGTACCCACCACCAGGCTCTCCCATCCTCCCACCCCCTCCCTCCAAGTCCCTCAGTTTGTTTCTGTGTCCAAAGTCTCACTTGTTTCGTTTCTCTCCCTGAATTACCCTACTTCCCATTTACTTTCCTTCTCCTACTGTCTTCTATATTACCCCTTATGCACTGCAAGTAAGTGAAACCATGTGATTCTTGACTTTCTCTACTTGGCTTATTTTACTCAGCATAATCTCTTCCAGTCCAGTCCATGTTGCTACAAAAGTTGGATATTCATCCTTTCTGATGGAGATGTAGTATTCCATTGTATATATGTACCACATCTTCTTTACCCATTCATCTGTTGATGGGTACCTTGGTTCTTTCCACAGTTTGGCGATTGTGTGGCCATTGCTGCAATGAAAATTAGGGTACATATGGCCCTTCTTTTTACTACATCTGTATCTTTGGGGTAAACGCCCAGTAGTGCAATTACAGGGTCATAGGGTAGCTCTATTTTTTATTTTTTAAGGAATCTCCACACTGTTTTCCAAAGTGGCTGCACCAGCTTGCATTCCCACCAACAGTGTAAGAGTTCCCCTTTCTCCTCAGCCTCTCCAACACTTGTTGTTTCCTGACTTGTTAATTTTGGCCATTCTGACTGGTGTAAGGTGGTATCTCAGTGTGGTTTTGATTTGAATTTCCCTGATAGCTAGTGACGGTGAACATTTTTTCATGTGTCTGTTAGCCGTTTGTATATCTTCTATGGAGAAGTGCCTCTTCATGTCTCTTGCCCATTTTTTGATGTGCTCATCTTCCTTATGGATGTTGAGTTTGAGTAATTCTTTATAGATCTTGGATACCAGGCCTTTGTCTGTAGTGTCATTTGCAAATATCCTCTCCCATTCTGTGGGTTGCCTCTTTGTTTTGTTGACTGTTTCCTTTGTTGTATAGAAGCTTTTTATTTTGATGAAGTCCCGGAAGTTCATTTTCGCTTTTGTCACCTTTGCCTTTGGAGATGTCACATCCTAGTTTTTAAAATACTTCTCTGCAACTAATTTTCTTTATTCCTCTGATCCCTTTTCCATTGCTATAACCATTCCCTTTTTGTTTAGAAACAGACAAACAAACATATTCTTCAAAGAAACCATCCATTATACCTGATATCCCATGATTTCTTATTTTCATTAGTTTTCTTTTGTCAGTTTTACTTATTGTTCTTTTTCTGATACAGTATACATAATTCTTATTCTATTTAACTTTTCACTTTGAGTCTCATTTATACTAAAAACCATGATTTCCCCATTTTT
This sequence comes from Spilogale gracilis, assembly GCA_004023965.1. Taxonomy (NCBI): domain Eukaryota; kingdom Metazoa; phylum Chordata; class Mammalia; order Carnivora; family Mephitidae; genus Spilogale; species Spilogale gracilis. Next base: position 111,449 of record PITA01004760.1, read on the forward strand.
ATAGTGGAAATCAGTAGATAATTTAACAGAGAATTCACCAAATAAATAATAGCAGATATATTATTAGATTCTCATTTATTATAATCTGGCCAGAAAGGAAAATTGCTCTACTAAAACACTGAAGCTATCTGCTCTTTGGTTTTAATACATGTTGTAGACTGAATTCCCCAGTCATCCCCCACCCCAACACACGCCCTTCCACAAATTCATGTGTACAGCCTTAATACCCAACATAACTGTAGTTGGACATTGAGCCCGCAGGTGGTAATTAAGACTAAATGAGATCATAAGAGTAGACCCCAAAACCAAAAGGATTGGAAACCTTTAAGATATAAGAGTATAAAAATATAAGAGAGATCTCTGCCATGTGAGGACAAAGTGGGAAGTGGTATCTGCGAAACAGAAACCAGATTCTAGAATAGGTTCCCACTTGGAACCAAATAGGTTTGCACTTTGATCTTGAACTTCCCAGCACCATAACTGTGAGAACATTTATTTCTGTTGGTAAGCCACCCAATCACACCTTATTTGTCATGGCCCCTTAACCTGACTAACAAAATAAATAAGCAAAGAATATAGAGAAGATATAATTTTTAAATGAAGACTAGACAGTATGGAGTATTTGTAAAGGTGTATAATTTTAAATTACTGAAATGTTACATTAGAATAAGATTTTTTTTTCTCTTCTACATTATTAACAATGAACTAAAGATTAGGTACTATTTGAGAGTTTATTTACAGTTGATCTTATCTGAACATGGGTCTTATGGAAATGTCATCATTTTAAGAGTTGAAAGAACAACTAGCTGTTCATTAGACTTTGACTGGATGTCATATTGATAGAAGGGAAATATTATTAAAAAATTAAGTTTTATAATACATAACTTTTTCATTTGAAAAAATATAAATCTGGGAAAAACTAAATCTATGTATATGTGATTCCAAAAGTAACTAAATGGTACAGAACTACTTCTTGCATGTTTTATGAAAGCCCTAAATAGCTAACTGAATATACTAAGTTTCACTCCAAGTTTCCACAAGGAGAATGGTAAATATTAAGTGGTCCCTTTGCCAGAAATTAAGAACACAGAATATGCCCAGAATCTCTAGCTTGAGTTTTTGGCTGAGGTAGTGCTAGACTGCCATCTGGAGACTATTTAACCAAGACACATCTTGAATGACATTATTTTTTACATGACTAGGGCTTCCTTGCTTGTCTCTTTATTTTTTATTTGTGTTTGTTGTATGTTTTTCATATTTTATTGATCATGTTCTTAGTGGCCTTTATATGGTTTTATCAAAAAGGAACAGGGAAATTAAGCAAATCTGAGCATTACAAAATATTTGAAGTATTATTTTCAAACTGATACATAAATATAAAGAACATCTCATGTCCTTCCTGTGGTGACATTTAAGTGTACTATCAATTTGAGAGACCCCTATTAAATAGAGAATGTCATTCCATTAACTACAACAAGGGGTCATGGTGCAATTTGTTTCAATTATTGGGTAATTTAGATTTATATTTTGAAATAAATACATAAAATAATCTTTCACGTATATTTTCTAAAGAATACAGTTATTTACAATCTCTTCCTGGTAATAATATTTAAGTTGAGCTAAAAAGAACTTAATTAAATTAATAATATTTATTTAGCTCCATAAAATATAAAATCATTCTTAACATCAAAATGGCTACAGTTTATTGAAGATATAATATGAATCAATGTATACTTTGTAAAAGGCAACTACTTGCCTTTTCAAGTAGTTGCCTTTTCACTGTTTAGAAGTATTTCTCGTCTGACATTTTAAAATATAATCTAGTTAAATTGAGCTACCTTTCCTTTATGCTTTGTTCATTTAGTGTCTTATTTAATAAATCTTTCACTATACTAATGTATTAGAGATATGGTCTATTCCAAAACTAAGAGTAAAATTAGTTCCTTTTAAAATATACAAAAAGAATGTTTTACAGAATCACCAAAAAGACTGGAAAATCATGGAAGTTCTAAGATGTTCCAGTATTTTCCTAGGGTTCCATTTCACTTTCATTTTACCTAATTTTTAAGGTGGCAATTCTCTTTAATCTTGATAGCCAAAATCTATCACTCAATCCAACATTATTTCTCCCCAGTTTTGGATGTACAGCAAGTAAGAGAGCTGACTGGGCTGGGGGGGACAGGGCACAACTTTTAATTCACTTGGATTGTCTCCTGATAGTATTTTGCTTTTGAATTCTAAGAGCTCCAAAAAGCAGTGCCTAGAGTGACAAAAATGGTTATAAGAATTGTTGAGAGTGGGCAAAGTTTAGTTCCCCCCTTGTTTCTTGGAACTCAGAGTACATTGGCTATGGTATAAAAAACAATATAGATTGATCATTTGTTCAGAGAATATTTTGCAATCACCAAAATAGCATTCCAGATATTCAAGATGTTTTCCCTGGGCTGCTGCTATAATGAGCTTTAATATATCATTACCTTCTTTTATATATCCAATGGTCCTGGAAACTGAAAGAACAGAAAAACTATGGTATTTGATTGGTTATCTTCACATTTAATTGGAAACTAATTTCCTTGGACAGAAATAATATTGTATGAAAAATGACAACAGTGCATAAAAGTATTCAGAAAATCCAAGAATGGTAGTACTGATGATATAACCATCTTTGCAGATAAAGAAAATGTAAATCTGGGATAAGTTGCTGTTTCAATGGGAACAAATATGTGATCTTTCCATAATGAAAAGTGTCCAATGTAATCAACATTTAACCAATGGGTTAACTAGTTCTCCTGGAATATGGTACAATATTAGAGTGTAGAACTGAAAGTTGCTGCTAATTAAATGGGACATCAGCAGCAGAGTGGTTTGACTCATGTTAGATAGTCATTTGTTGTCCCTGGTATATTATTTATTCTCTATCAGAGCCATACGTTATGTCAAAACTGTTTCTCAAAAGTGATATATTTATTTGCTTAAAAGGACTGCAATCTCTATTACAGTTGTCTTCCTAGGACTTAGTTCAGGCTCTGCCTTTTCATCAGCTACAGACAAGTAGCAGTGATATTCTATGCAATAACCTTGTCCTGTAAACTACATTAGCTGGAAAGACAATGCTTCTAAGCATCATTAATATTTGACAGGTGAATTAGTTGTGTAGCAGTTTAAAATGCTTTACATAAATATCATATATAAGCATGAATACTGGGAGGTAAGGATGGTTGGAGGCCAGATACCAAACCAGTTACCAGACTAGCTCTCAGTGTTGAGAAGACTTTTGTCCTTGTCCCCCAGTGGAATGTTGGAATTATTACTTGAGTAAGAAATCCACAGACAGAAGATAGTATTATGGTAGATAAATATAATTGAATATGTAAAGCAAAGGGGAATTTTAAGGCAGTCTTAAAATTTTAAACCAACCTGAATGATATGTAATGGTAAATACATGTCATTATGCACTTGTCAAAACCAGTAGAATTCTACAATACAAGAGTAAAGCTTAATGTATCAAGATTAAATAAAAACAATTTAAGAGATTGGGAGACCCCTGAAGACTGTGACAAAAGAACATCCATTGTATGGTATTTGAGAAGATGCCCGCCATTATTACTGACAGCACTTTTCATAGCATATCAATTTCCTTTTTTTACCTTTTTTCCCCCAGCCAAATAAATAGCTATCTGATAGGAAATTTTATTCCACAAATTCCTCATTTTAATTATTAAAGAGGTGATTTAATGCCAAACTGTGGAAAGAGCCAAGGTGCCTATCAAAAGATGAATGGATGAAGAAGATGTGGTACATATGTACAATGGAATGCTACGCCTCCATAAAAAAGGATGAATATTCAACTTTTGTAGGAACATGGACTGGATTGGAAGAGATTATGCTGAGTGAAATAAGCCAAGTAGAGAAAGTCAAGTATAACATGGTTTCACTTACTTGTGGTGCATAAGGGGTAATGTAGTGGACAGTAGGAGAAGGAAAGTAAATGGGAAGTAGGGTAATTCAGGGAGAGAAATGAAACAAGAGACACTTTGGACCCAGAAACAAACTGAGAGACTTGGAGGGAGGGTGTGGGGGGATAGGAGAGCCTGGTGGTGGGTACTGAGGGCACCTATTGCATGGAGCATTGGGTTTTGGGAATGGGCAATGGATCTTGGAACACTGAAAAAAAATTAAAATTAAAATTAAAAAAAAATAAAGAGGTGATTTAAAACATAAATGGATGTACTTGCTAATCCTGAGGTGGTGATGGTAATTATGAAATGATAAGAAAATTAAACCTGGGATGCCTGGGTGGCTCAGGTGGTTAAGTTTCTGTCTACTTTGGCTCAGGTCATGAACTTGGGGGTCTTGGGATCAAGTCCCAAGTCATGCTTCCTGCTCCACAGGGATTCTGCTTCTCCCTCTTCCTGTGCCCTTCCCCACCATTCATGCTCTCTCTTGCTCAGGAAGGGAAGGGAAGGGAAGAAAAACAACCTAATTGAAAGCAGTTCTACCAACAGATAAAAAATAAATGTGGCTGCAAGAAAGGGGACTGGGAGACAGGGTATGCTTTTTAAATTTGTATGTCTTTATATTGTTTAAATTTTTACAAACTTTTACCTAGAAATTACTTTTTATAATAGAAAAAGAAGTCAATAAAGGTCAATAAAGTTTTTTTTTTTTAAGTTTTTGTCTATAAATAAGGAAAAGAAACATGAAGGGATGGGCAACTATGAACAAATGGATTTGGTAAAATTTTCCATGATCCTACTGGCAAGATTATTTTCATTTCATTAAAAACAAAACAAAACAAACAAAAGCCATTTCAAAGGAATCATTGTGAAGTGAAGGAAGAACATACTACGCTACAAGTAACTAAAAAAAACCCAAAAAACAAAAAACAGATTTTTATTCTGTGTATATATAATTTCCTTTAAGATTTTATTTATTTATTTGAAAGACAGAAATCACAAGTAAGTAGAGAGAAAAGAGGAAGCAGCTTCCCTGCTGAGCAGAAAGCCGGACCTCAAACTCTGCTGGCCTTGATCCCAGGACCCTCAGATCATGACCTGAGCTGAAGGCAGAAGCTTTCACCCACTGAGCCACCCAGGTGCCCTATAAAATTTCTTATAAGAATACAGTGACCTCCATCTTGGAAAAAATTATAAAATCAAATCCCTACAACTTTATTTTCATATCTAGAGTTCTAGAGAATAATTTTAGAGCATTTATCAATATATGTAAAAAATGAATGTGCCCCAAACCAGGACTTTCACCTTTAGGATATATTATGTATATAAACAAAGATCTAGTTTCAAGCATGTCCACCAGAGTATTATAATAGAAAAATCTACAATAATGTAAATGTCCAAAAACAAGCTTGAATAAATTGTCCTTCACTCTTGATGGAATATACCTAAAATAAGAATGAAATGGCAGGAGATAAATTAACATGGAAAAATACTTAAAATATGAATAAAATAAATAGGTTATAGAAGACTAAGCACAGATGATCATATTTCATTAAAAATTAAGTCTAGTTGAAAAAAATTATAATAAAGCTGAAATTAACTAAATCTCCAGCTATTTCATCTCTAAAATGGGGAGATAAGGACAAAAATATCTTTCTTCTGAAGGATTTCGTGAACATGTTATTTATAATAGCCAAAACTGCCCATGCTAATATAATTTCGGTTTGTCAATAATTTTTTAAAACAGTCAGGGGGTCAAGATGGCGGAAGGACAGGTGACCGCATTTCGGGGAGTTCCCTGAAGAGAGCTGAATTCCAGCAAAAAAAACCACTACAAGACCACCGTGAACACCCATGAAACCAGCGAGAAATATGATATTTCCCACTTCTGGACCGCCACGAGAGACAAAGAACATCGGCAAAAAGGTAGAAACAAATTGGAGGGTCTGGAGGCTTGCCCCCAGAGACAGGGGAGTGGGGGAGGAAGCCCGTAGAGCTGAACCATTGAAAACAAATACCCCAAAACGAAAGTGCTCTGTGAGTGAGGAATAACAGCAAATTACGGCCTGAATCGGGGTTAGAAAGAAGCTAAACACAGTGGAGCCCGGGGCAAGGCAAGGAGACTTTTTAAAATCTTTTATTTTCTTTCTTTTCCCGCTGCCCGGCCTTCGCCTCCGCCCCAGCGGGCCCCGACCCCAGCGCGTGCGCGCAGCCACCCGCCCACACCCCGCCGGGCCCGGGCCCTACCCCCTCACGTGGAGCCGCCTGCCTCCACCTGAGCCGCCACAGCTGCCGGGAAAGCAGCGGGAGTGGATTCTATTCTGCCCTTCTCTCCCGTTTCTCTCCACACCGTGGGCCTCGTGTAGACCCCCCCAGGGAAGACGTTTTTTACAGACTTTCGTGGGACCGGAGAGGCCCCAGGTCCCAGGGCGCAGACAGAGTCGCGCGATCCAAAAGGAGTCGTGGCTTTGAGGTGCGGGAGTGAAATGACAAGCGGGGATGGGGGCAGAAATCAATACAACAACCTCTGCACCAGCCCGGCTGTGACAGACTGCCAACTGGGAGGCTGGAAAGAGCCCCTCCCTGTGTAGAGGCTCCCTCTGGGAGGGAGGTCTGGGCACAGACATCCTGCTCCGACATGACTTCCTCAACTGCTGAAAAAAGACCCAAAAGAACAACGCTCCGCTACCAGAGAATTGCAGCGTGATAGTCTGGTTGCCATGGAGACAGGCCTCTAGCAGGGGGGCCGAGAGACTCAGCCTAGGTAGAAGGACTGAAAGGGAACGACACGCCCCGCCCCCAGAAAGCACGCCAGAAGCTCAGGAGGACAACATTCCAATGCAAAACCCCAAATCGGGAGAAGCCAATTTATTAAACTCCTGGCACTGACTACAAGTACCAAAAACTCTACAACTCATTGATAAAGTTTTCCACCTCATTTACTTTTTTAAACTTTTTTCTAGTTTTACGTTTAAAGCTTCCACTTTAAGCTTAAAATTACATTTTCACGGTTTTTCATCTTTCAATTTTTATCCCCCTTCTTATCACAACGTGATACCCAATACAACACCCCATAACATTTTTTACTTTTATATATATATATATATTTTTTATTCTTTTTAATTTTTTTTCTTTTTTCTATTTTTTTCTTTATTTTCTTTCTCTTTTTTACCCTGAAATTCAAGCACACCCCTGTATTTCTGCTTTTGTTGTTCCCTCTTGTTTCCCTATTAGCTCTCTCTGTTTTTCCCTTTCTTCTCTCCTCTTTCCTTTATTCTCTCTTTTACGTGTACATGTAGATACAAGCTCCAAGTCAATCCCACATCCCTATTCAATACTACCTCTATATACAACCAGTTCCATTCCCCCTATATCATTTGAAAGTGGGCTCCTCCAACAATAACAGCAAGATAAACTCTGCAGCGTCTGAAACGCATTCCTTGCCCACAAGGAATGTCTGCGCTCACCTTCCCACTCTAGTTTGTCAGTGTGCCTGTGTAACTGTCTTTACTTCTAAATTATATAAGTACTGGTCTTGGGGGTCATATAGGTTGGGCTTTGTTTTTGACCTCTTCATTCACCCTTGATAACCCTTTCTTTACCTTGTAACAGCTTTGTACCATATAAATCCTATCACCGGGCCACGCTCTGGCAGGGGTGTCTTTTCTTGCTTCTTCCTCTCCATTTTCTTTTTTCTTTCCCCTCCATTTTCGGTGGTGAACTCTGGTTGCTCCAAAACCTTCCAAAGACCAATCCACCTAGATAGTGGCTGATATATTTAGTCATACACCCCCTCAACCACTCCTCGCCACAATGACATGGAGAAGGAATGCCCAACAGCAGGAGAACCCTGAGACTGCAACCTCGGCCACAGAATTACTGGGAATGAACATAAACAATATGACAGATATG